>JAADVN010000010.1:0-71377 GCA_023335535.1 Globisporangium spinosum
GACGATTGTGGGCAACTTTACCGTATTTGCCCTCAATAATCGCCTCACTTTGCTACCGTATTTAGCTCTAATAGCAGCCTCACCCAATCTTGGCAACGTGAGTACCAAGCCAGCTCAATTTGGCTTGGCTTGTCATAAACGAAGGGTTGGTACCCTCCGTTTATGACAAAAAATCGTCATAAACCGTATTTAGCGCAAAATGCTCCACAAGCACTCGCTCCCTTCAATTCGGTCGGATCCATTTTTGTGAGCCGACAAATGGGAACTGCCTCGCCATTTTGCCAAGAGCGCAATAGAAGAAAGCGTAGTACCACGAGCAAGAGAACGAGCGAAGCGATGTCGAGCGGCGACGAGGCGGCTCCCAAGCCCAAGAAGATCCACGAGGGCTACCACGGATGGATGAAGTCCATCCCCAAGACCTCGCAGGTGGGTCTCATTGACTTGATCGTGCTATCAACTGGTGCTTTCCACACCGTTGTGGACGAGTGATTGACACATACGCATGCTGACAAAACCTCTGTTCGATTCGGTTCCTGCAGGACTTTACGCCCGTGCGCATTGAGAGCAACACGACTGCGGCAGCCGCGTCGACCCAGGGCAACTCTGTGTGGAACTCTGCCGGCACCTGGTACGCTTAGCTAGGCATGTTTGTTGTTGCTGCTTCTTGCTGACTAATTCATTCATGTGACTGTGTTTGCTAATGAACCTGTTTACATTCGCGCAGGGAAGAGAAAGACAAGTCCGAGTGGGCTCGCGAGCGCTTGAAACAGCTCATCATGACGTCGTTCAGCTACGTCGACGGCGCGCACAAGGTGTCCATCAAGGTCAACTCGATTGTGCGCTGCGATGGCGAAGCCAAGGTACGAGCTGTTCTTGCCTATGTTGTCCTCACACACATAGTGACTGCTTGGCGCTGGATCTCGTGTACTTACTTTCACTTCGTGTTGATAACCTTACAGATCGTGTTCAGCCGAGGCAAGAAGCGCTGCGGATACGACATCTCGCTCAAGTTCGAGTGGGTGTCCACGCGCACGGAGGAGGATCCGGAAGGCGTCGACGACGTCACGGGCCACGTCGAGATCCACGACTTTGACGACACGAACGGCGAGGACTACGAGATCAAGGTCACGACCGAGATGAGCCGCCAGCATGAGGTGGACGCCAAGAAGTCCGTGCTCAAGTGGGAGCCCGAGCTGCGCCAGATCCTCGCCACGTGGAAAGAGGAGCTGCTGCAGCAATAAAAATATCAACGCAGTACCGTTTTCACATTGTCGTTCCTTGCTCACAGTGTTCTAGATCAGTCATGCTCTGCTCTCATCATCGGTCAAAATTGAAAGAGCCATGAGACGTGACCGAATCCTTGCGCATACTGAGCAGCGACTCCTCCATGAGACTCGACAAATCCGCGATCGCCGACGACGGGCGCCGTGGCGTTCGCGGCGCGCGAGGCGTGAGTGTGAGCGGAGTTCGTGGAGTTCGTGGAGTCCGCGGTGTGCGTGGCGTCCGAGGAGGCGGGAAAATCATTCGGAACGACGTGTCCGAGTCGTTCTCCGTGTCGTGAGACGACGCGGACATCAGGAAATGCGCACGAGTCGGCGTGTTTGCGCCGATGCTCGACGTCGTCGATGTCACTGCAAGCTTCGCCTTTCGCTTCCATTTCACCGCCTGCAAGGTTAAACAGCAGGCACATGTGAGCCAACGTGAAGGGGCAAAGAGACCAACTAACTCCATATCACGCTAAAAACGACAAAACGCACCGCATCTCGAATCTCGTCGACTTCCTTCTCGAGGCGCACGATCTTGTCCTTGAGCTCCTCCTGCACTTTCTCCATCTCCATTTGCTACAATCCCAAGTTAGATGGGTCAGTCATTTGAAGCTCAATATTCAAGGTCCACCAAAAGACAAAACTCACGTATGTCATGGATTGGCTCTTCAGCGAGCTGTAGCTCCTGCGCTCTGCTTCCAGCGCGTCTCGGAGCTGGTCAATCGTAATCTACAACACGACAAAGGGACAAAGTCAGCGCATTTAGTATCAACACACATACACACACACGAAGCAACACTGTCAACTCCATCAAGAAGACGCACCTGATACTCTTGGTCCGCCTTCATTTTCTCTGTGCCGTACGTGTGCTTCGCCTGCTCCAGTTTGCGCTCAAAGTCCAGACGCAACTCCTGGACGTCTTGGTCTCTTTTCTTGGTCGAAGTCTGCGAAAACAGGTTCATCTCACGCACAATCGTCTCTTTCTCGAAGCAAAGCACGTTATTTGCTTCCTGCAGTTGCACTTTCCGCTGGCGCAAGTCCTGGATCTGCGCCTCTTTCGCCAACACTTCGAGCTTCAACGCAGCGTACTCACGCTCGGCGTCGTCCTGAAGCTGCTTCACGGCTCGATTTGCTGCCACGTGCCACGGGAGATGCTGGTACACGTCATCTCCAGCGCTCGCTTTGCTCCACAGCGCATGCAGCGCATTCTTCGCAGCGTCGAGTTCGCTCAGCACGGACTCCGTTCCTTCCTCTCTCGCCTTGATAATGGCTTGCTGGCTGTTTTCGTACAAAAGTTCGGCGACGCGATCAAGCTCCGCTTTGAGCTGCTGCTCGTCCCATTTCTCTTGCCAGTTGGCGTTTCCTTCTCGCAGTAATACCCCGGGAGGATTCAAGTTGTGCGCTTTGATCATGGATATCACAAAGCTGTGAAGTACGTGACACAGTCTCGTCCGTCTCTCAAGCATCGTGCGGCTTTGCTGTTTCTCTTCCGCTTCGCGCTCGGAGCTGGTTTTCGAGCTCAACAGCTTCTCCTGAAGACGGGACTGCTCCATCCTGGACCGCTCCGAGTCGTTCTCCATCTTCTGCAGCACCAGCTGCAGCGATACGTTCACATTCTTTTCGTTCGCTAGTTGCACTTCAACGTTGTTCAGCTCTTGTGTCTTGACCTCCAGTCGCTGAGCTATCTGATCGTACTTGGACTGGTCGTTCACTCGCTGATGCCCAAGCAGACCACTGATCTCCTGCTCTTTCTGCTGCAGCAGCTGCTTCCACCCGACTCGCTCGCTCTCGAGTTGTCGCTGACACTTGGCGATTTTGTCCTGCAGCTCCATCGCCACCTGCTTCTCGAGACTCCCACCAACCACAATGAAATCCTTCTCCAGATGGCACACCGCCGTTTTCACCTCTGTCTCCACAGCTTTCCGCATTTCGAGCATGTCTTTCTTCAGTTTGCTCAGGTGCATCTTGTACACCAGCAACACGCGCTGCTTATGAAGCTTGATGTTGTTGATCTCCTTCTCTGCATTGTTGAGGAGACTCTCCACTTTCTGCCTCTCTGCTATCTCTTCATTGACCCTCTTGTCCATGGTCTCTGCTAGATTCTTGTGTATCCGAGTCAGGTTGTTGAAATCCTTGCGCTGTTGGGATTGGTCAATCTTCATTTGCTGCAAACTGGCTTCAAACGACGCTTTCTCTTGCTTCAGCTCTCGGATTTCGACTTCCAAGCGGTTGATTTTGCCTTCTGCTATGTCTAAGAGACTGCGCATCTCTGTTTCTCTCATCTCCACTTGTTTCAGTTGCAGATCGTATTGAGACGACGCAGTAGATATTTCTTCTCTGTTGCGTTCTCGAGCCGCACTCTTTTCTGCTTGCAATTCGTCTTTATAGCGCTGCAGTCCTCTTTCGAGCCGACGAACTTGCTTCTGAAGTTGCTCTTGACTGTCAAACGATGCTTTCAGCTCAGCTTCGCGCTGTTCTTTCACTGTCGAGAGCGAATTCAGTTCTTCCCTCAGTATCGCAATTGTTCGCTGAGCGTCACTAGCAGCGATGACGCTCTTCCCCTCGGATTCCTGGACTGCCATGATCTGCTCTTCCAGACGCTGGCACTTCTTTCCAGACTCTTTGATCACACTTCGCAGCTTGCCGATGTTGTCGTTCGCCTCTTCCAATCGCTGAACAACCGTCTGCTTCGCCTCTTTCGCCTCGTCAGATTCCTGCTTCAGAGCCACAAAAGCCTGGCGCCCGCTCAGAACTTCCTGCTCCAAACGCTTCTTCTCCTTTCTCGCGTCTTCCACAGCAGCTTCCAGCTTCTGGATTCCTTTGCGGACGTTGACCATCGCAGCTCGAAATTCTTTCTCTTTCCTGGCTTGGAGCTCTGCGAGAGCTTTCTGCAGCCTCTCTTCGCTCTGCAGCATGATTTGAGCCTCTCGCGCCTGAAGCTCAGCGACGTGCTGTGATTTCAAGATCGACTCACCGCGATCTTCGAAATGAGTCTCTTCTCGAGGCTGAACTCTGCGTGCTGCACTCTTATTCACGACGCTGACGACTTTGCCACCATTGGTTTTTTGTTCTTGCTGGTCGTTGGGGTCGTCAGCCGACTGCATATCCACAACAGCAACACTCGGCGGAGCGGCAGTAGTAGCCACAGAAGCGGTATTCCTTTGCGCTCTTTCCGCCCGTTTTCGCTCCTCAGCGCGCTCCTTCTCCACCAGCAAGCGCTCGCGCTCCAGCAAACGCTTTTCTCGTTCCTCAAACTCAGTCTGCATTCGCTTATGCGCGACCTCTCGCGCGCGTTCGTCGTCTTTGATTGCACGTTCTCTCACAGCGACATCAGCTCGGCGCTTTCGTTCAAGCTCTTCCTCTTCGCGTTGAGATCGTTTCGAGGTCTCGTATCTTGCGGAAATCGCAGCAGCAGAGTCAAACGCCTGCTGACGAGTGCGCAGCAGTTCACTCTGCTGGTTTTCAAGCGCAGCGTCGTATTTCGCCTTCAGCGCTTCGATCCTCGCCTCTTGTTTCGTTATAAAGTCGTTTTGCCATCGTGTTCGTGCCTCCGCCTCTCGCTCCTTGACGCTCTGGAGGATCTTCTTCTCAAAAGACTCTTGCAGCAACGACATCTTCGCTTCGTACTTCTCTTTCGTGTCGACGAGATTCTTTTCACCTGCTTGCACTTTCTCTTTCTCCTTGTTGACTTGATTCCTCCAGTGCGCGATCTCTTTCTCTAGTTTTCCCACCTGGTTCGCGCTTCGCAGCTTCTCGTCGGCTACTTGCGCTTCCACGACGTTCACACGCTCTTCGAGCACTTGCACTTTCTGTTCTGCCTTTGCGAGCGCTTCTTGTCGAAACTTTAGTTGGTCTGCTAGTCGAACGAGATCAAGCTGCTTTGCCTTGAGTGTGTTCTGTCCTTGCTGACGAACGGCGTCGAGCTGAGCTTGCACTTGCTTCATTTGGTCCTCACCTTTCTTGAGCACGGACGCTTTCTCTTCGGATTGCTCTTTCATAAACACTTCAACCTGAGAATCGAACTCCTGGTACTTCTTCTTGAGCTCCTCGTTCTCTTGTTGCAGCGCAGTAGACGCCTGGTTCAAGTGCGAAAGCTCTGCTTCCAGCCGCGCGATCTTGCTCGGGTAGTCTTTGCTTTGCTGGTGGCGGAGCGTGTCGCTGAGGTCGCGGCTCTTGGCTTCCGAGAGCGACAGGAGATGCTGCACATGCGCGATCTCCTGCTCGCTTGCGTGCTTCTCCATCTCCAGTCTCTATAGTAAACAGACAATCATCAACACCACACAATCAGCGTACTGCCACAAGTACAGCACAAAAACTGCACATTCTTTACCACATTCACCGCCTTCAATGCCTCGATCTCTTTCGCGAACTTCCGGAACTTCTCTTGAGTTGCCTGCTCCTTCTCGCTCTCACTCTGGTTCCGCACTTGAAGCGCCTCATATTCCTTTTGCAGCGCTTCAAACGAGTGCACGTTGAGCTTCAACTTATCGACTTCCAGCTGCAGCGCGTCTTTCACTTCGCGCAAGCCTTGAAGCTTCTCTTCTTGTTGTGCCACCAAGCGCTTCTGTCCATGGAGCTCGTCGACGCGGATGTCAAGCTGGCGCTGCAGGCTCTGCACCTCTCGCTGTGACTGATTCCACTTCTGCTGCACAACACGCAATTTGCGTTGCACTTCGCGTAGATCGCTCGCCTGCCACGCCACCTGGTCGCTCACGACCTTGATGTACTTCTCGCGCTCGCTAAAGAAACACTCCTGCACGATCTCCCCCAAGCGGATGCTCGCAAATTCACTCGTCAGCGGGTTCTCCTGGAGGCAGAAGATCGTCGTGTCGTTCTGGATCTGCGTCACCGTGTGTTGCACTTGCAGCGCGAGCGCGTGCAGCCGGTTCTCGTATGCCTCCTGCAGCGCCCGGTACCGCGTGCGGAACTTCTTCTCGACCGCTTTCTTCATCTCGTACGGCGTCACCTGCACTACAGATGGCGATGATGTTGACGCAGTCACTGCTTTCGCTGCTGCTGTGTCTGTGCGTACTTTTAAACCGCTCGAGTGCGTTCTCCCTCTCCTCTTTAATGTAGCTGCTGGCGTGTCGGTCGTCATTGAAACCGCCGCCTGATTTCCACGGCGCTGCTCGTTCTCGACGGCGCGCTGGCCGCTGGTGTCGCTCATGTTCTCACTCTCGCTCTCGCCCTCACTGCTACCGCTACTGACGTCGCTCTCTGCAGAGAGGATGCGGCGCGAGTCGAGCGTGAGGATGCCGCCGCTGCCACCACCACCACCACCACCACCGCCATGACGGCGCATGCTGCTCATGACCCGCCCTGTTCTCAGTTGGCAACCTTTATGGAACGTTTGCTTGCAGCATGAGGTTGCGCGAAGGGAAAATATCGTACTTTAACGGACCGATTCGAAATGTTGCGCGAAATGACGCATTTCGTACTTAGACGGACTATTTCAGTACCCTGAGCTGATTGAAGTTGGACGGAACAGATACAAAAACAACCAAACCAAAATGCATGCATAGTCCCCTTTTCGACATGAAATTAAATGCAAGCGAGCCGCAGCATCTCAATCAATGCTGCAGAGCTGCTCTTACTCGCGACTGCGCTACGCACACACTACGGTGAATACGCATGCAGACTCTCTCTCTCTCTCTCTCTCTCTCTCTCTCTCTCTCTCTCTGGTTTCGTTTTGTTTGCTTGGCTGTGTCGTGGCTGGACACTCGCTTAGTGGTGGCTGCCAGCCTTGAGCGTGCGGCGTGGAGGGTAGTTGAAGAGCGATGGCACTGGGCGGCCTTCGTAGAACGCCACCAGCTTGCGCGATTCCTCGGCGACGGTCTCGGCGTTGAAGCCGAACATGTCCTTCAGCTGCGCGATCGTGGCCGACGCGCCGAAGCGGTCCAGGCCGAACTGTGCGTGCGAGTAGTCACTCCAGCCGAACGTGGCGGCGGCTTCCACCGATAGCACTGGGCTAGCTTCACCGAGCACCGACTTCTTGTACTCGACCGACTGCTCGTCGAACAGGTCGCGGCACGGCACCGATACGATGCGCACCTTGTATGGGAGCAGCTTGGCAGCCTCAACCGCAAGTGACACTTCCGAGCCCGAGGCGACGAGCACCAAGTCAGGGTTGCCCTCGATCGACTCGACCTCCTCGCCGGCGTTCAGGTGCTGGAGCACATAGCCGCCGAGCGCAACCTTGTCCGCGGTGGAGCCCGCCAGGTTTGGCAGACCCTGACGGGTCAGCGCGAGCACCGATGTCTTGTGCGAGTTCTCGACCGCACAGATGTATGAGCCGACCGTCTCGTTACCGTCCGCTGGGCGGTACACGAACATGTTTGGCATCGCGCGGAGCGACGCGTTCATCTCGATCGGCTGGTGGGTCGGACCATCCTCACCCAAGAAGATACTGTCGTGGGTGGCGATGTAGATCACACCGAACTGCGACAGCGCGCTCACGCGCACGGCGCCGAGTGCGTAGCCGATGAAGTTGTAGAACGTTGCGCAGAACGGACGCAGCGCGCCGTGTGCAAAGAGACCGTTCGAGATCGACGCCATGGCGTGCTCGCGCACACCGAAGCGGATGTAGCGGCCAATCGGGGTGTCCTTCTGGAAGTCGCCCGACATCGTGAGCTTCGTCAAGTTGGATGGCGTCAGGTCGGCCGAGCCACCAATGATCTCTGGCAACGCAGCGGCAGTCACATTGAGCGCGATCTCCGACAGCTGGCGCGTGGCGAGCGCCTTGTCCTTTGGCGTGTACACTGGGAAGTTCTTCTTCCAGTCCGCAGGAAGCTTGCCGGCGAAACGACGCACGTACTCGGCCGCGAGTTCTGGGTACACCGCCTGGTACGCCGCAAACGCTTCGTCCCACTTGCCCTCCAGCTCGGCGCCAGAGACGGTCTTGTCGTAGTACTTCTTCACCTGCTCTGGTACGTAGAACATCTCGTCACCCTTGAGGCCGAACTTCTCCTTGGTGGCCGCGAGGTCATCTGGCTTCAGCGGCGCGCCGTGCACCGAGTGGGTGTTCTCGATCTTCGAGCCGAGACCGATGATGGTGCGGATCTTGATTAGCGTTGGCTTCTCGGTCTCCTTCTTGGCCTCCGCGACCGCCTTGTTGATCGCTTCGTGGTCGTAGTTGCCGTCGTCGACGACGATCACCTGCCAGTTGTACGCCTCGTAGCGCTTCTTCACGTCCTCCGTGAACGAGAGGTCGGTGTGGCCGTCGATGGTGATCTGGTTGTCGTCGTACAGAACGATGAGCTTGCCGAGACCGAGGTGACCGGCGAGCGATGACGCTTCCGAGGACACGCCCTCCTGGAGGCAGCCGTCACCGCAGATCACGTACGTGTAGTGGTCCACGATGTTGTGGCCCTCGCGGTTGAACTCGGCGGCCAAGTGCTTCTCGGCGATCGCGAGACCCACGGCGTTCGAGATACCCTGTCCGAGCGGACCAGTCGATACTTCCACACCAGGGGTCTGGAAGTTCTCTGGGTGACCAGGGCACTTGGAGCCGAACGAGCGGAACGACTTGAGGTCGTCGATCGACACGTCGTAGCCGGTCAGGTGCAGCATGCTGTACTGCAGCGCGCAGGCGTGGCCGTTCGAGAGCACGAAGCGGTCGCGGTTGCTCCACTTCGGGTTCTTCGGGTTGAACTTCATGTGCTTGGAGAAGAGCACGTGCGCCATCGGCGCGCAGCCCATCGGCGCACCCGGGTGGCCCGAGTTACCGGCGCTCGGCTGGTCGGCCGAGAGCATGCGGATGGTGTTGATGCAGAGCTCTTCGCCGATGCGCGGCTTCTTGTCGACGTGCGAGGTCATCTTGGACGGGTGGGGAGGGAGGGGAGAAGAGAGGAGAGGACGGGGTCGGACTGCTTGTGCGGCGCAAGGCGAAACAAGGAATGAGGGCATCTGTGGTGAGCGGCGGCAGGCTCGGCATTTGGTTTGGATCTCTCCACTGGCGACAGGACGGCACACAGGCCTGTTTCTTGAAACAGCAGCAGCACATCCCACAAAAGAGGGTGGGATATTTTCAACCAATGGCAGTGCGGCGGTTGTTGCGCATTCAGCCAATGAGGCTGAATCAGGGATGCTAAGTTCGCTCGTAAGCGAACCTAATTGCCAAATAGGGCAACAAAGTTCGATTACGCAACCCAACTGCTGCTTCGATTTGCCCGTGACGCATTTTCAATGGGTGGGCGGGCTTTGAGGCGATTGTGAGTGATCCTGAACACTTTTGAGTGGGTGGTTTGCTTGCTGGCAAAACGGAAAAGCTGAACTTCTCTCTGAGCAAGCAAGTCAATTGCCTGGCTTGCACATATATGCACGGAATATGGAGAGAGCCCACCAGTTTTTGTATGGACATGCGATTGAACGCCACGCCATGTTATATTTTGCTGGTATTCGGCTTTGCAGTCGTACAGATTGAAAAGCAATTGGCGATGGCGAATAATGACGTAATTGCCCGAGATGACATAGCGCGCAATGACGAGACCCTAACCAATCGAGAGACACGTTATTACCCCTTGGTAACTGGTCCTCATAGACCTGAATGCTCCACATGATGAAGCGATATTGGCGAATTCATTTCATGCATGGGAATGCTTCCGAATGCATGGCCAGAAGGGAAGGCGGCACAAGCAGGAGCTTCAACTGAGAATGCTGGAATGTGAGGCGTTGTCGTCATCCTGAAAGTGTCAGCGAGGGTGTTGACGCACAGGTTTTGCACCATCATCTCATTTACACATTCAAGAGGCGATCTAGTAGCTTACATTTTCTCGTGTTGATTGTGGGAGGCGACGGAGATTTCGTCAATGCGTTGCAGCAACAGGATCAATCAATTGTCCAGAGAAAAGCGCCAGTCATCCATCCACCAACACCAGCACATACGTAAGTTTCTCCCATTCAGCGTATTGGCACGCGCATACACTGCACTTGTTCGCGTTTGTTGTCGAACGTCGACGTTGAATGCACTTGCCCCATTTCTAGTGCATTGCGCTGTTGTCATGCGAGCCAAACCTGAATGTCTCTTTGGTTCTTTCCAATTCGTTAATTCAAATTTCAAGATCAGCATGAATGCTAACTTTCCACATCTTATCTTATGTTTGTATTTGGAAAGTTGAAAATATGAGTTTACGTGATTATCGGGTACCGGTATATGGAGCTCAAGCGCTAGTTACTAACACGATGATGTCGGTATCGTTAGTTTGCCAGTTAGAGCTACAAACTAATTGGTGAGCCACATTTTGTGGAGCTGATTGATCAAATTGAATTGGCTGCGACGATCGATGATGGAGAAGCACACCTACGAGCTCTTCGAGGGCAGGTGCGCTCGCGTGCTGCCCACGCCTTGCTCCTTCGTGTACACATGCGCGTATAGAAGAAGCGCGCGACTGACGATTTGCCTTTCTTGCTGTTTGTTTGTTTGCTGCAGAACCCTGCACACGGCGTTCTACAAGGACGTGAAGAACGCCGCTGCGCTGCACAAGGCGCTGCTGAACCAGGAGTTTGACGTCGCACTGATCAACGCTAGTCTAGTAAGGCATCGAAACGCACTCTTCGCTCTATGCAGATACATATGCGGATTACTTATATTATTATGGCGCGTTTTTGCTTTGTAGCTTGTTGACCCGTTCCAGATCCACGCGTCAGCGGCTCGCGCGCTGCTCTGCGAGACGACGACCAAGCTCACGACCAAGACCCTCCACGCCGAGCTCGTGTTCAACCTCGCAGGCTCGCGCAACGTGACCGAGTCGTTCAAGCGCTTCGGCGTTTCGGACGCCTGCACGTCGCTCGTGCTCTGCGTGTTTGACGCGGACGACGCCGCCTTGGAGAGCGCGGTGTCACTTGTCGAAGGCACGCTCGCGCCACTCAGCGAGCTGGGGCAACACCTGACGCCCGCGGACGTGAAGCTCATCAAGAAGTTCTACAAGATCCAGGATCTCGAACTTGGGAGCTCGTCGCTCACGGACGCGATCATCTGTAGAATAGCAACCAAGAGCTGCAGCAAGTAGAAAGAAAATGGAGAGGGCATTGACTGCATCAAATACACAAGTGGGCTGGCTCGCTGGGATGCAAAATTTATATTTACACGATGTCAGTAAATGCTGTTTCATATGTGCTTTATCTACAGACTGAGCGTCCTGGTATCGTCCATTAGCTCAGTTCATAGAGCTTCTTGAGCGACTCGACCTCCTTTGACTGGTTCTCATCACCAATGCGCTCAGCTTGGAGACGCAGGTGGTCAACAACCCACGCAATGTCCTCTTTCTCGCGATCGCTCAAAAACATCACCACCATGCTGAAGCGAGGCACTCTAGCGAGTGCCTTCGCAAACTCGAGCACGAATCCTGCTGATTCTACATCTACTGCCGCCGTTGTCGAACCTTCAGAGTGGAGCACCGCGTGGCGAAATACGTGAAAAGTTTCGCAGAGAACGTCCGATTCGATCGAGTTTTTGAAAATCGTGCCCAGTTGCGGCGGCCTGATCAGCCGCAAATATTCTGCGCGCAGCGAGAGCAGCTGCTTCCGGCGGTCGCTACCGCCCTTGAGCCCCAGAGTCTTCCACACGCGACCGAATTCATACGACGTCGCCGGCGCTTTCTTTGGGAGCTTGGGGACGATGACCACGGTGCTGGTGCTGGGACTTGAAGAAGGCTCAGGCTGCGTTTCAGACAGAGTTGGTTTCACGCTTGCAGGTGGCTCTGGGACTGGGGGCGAATCACTGGCTGGCTTGCTGACCAAAGCGTTGCGCTTCTTGTCCACGGTCGCAGCTGCAACAACACTGTCTCCAGTCGAGTTCTCCTTGCCATCTGCGTTTTCTTGTTCTTCTATGCTATCATCTGTTGGCTCTGGCGTGAGTTTCGAGCCACGTTCGCTAATCACCTCAATGGAGAACTGCGTGCGCCGTGGCACTCTCTTGATCGCAGTTCGAATGAGCTCTTTCGTCGACGCGATCTGATTCTGAATCTGTCGGCTCTTCGGGTCCAGCTCGGAAGCGTGTTCAAAGTCTAGCAGTGCCAAGCGGTGTTTGCCTAGCGCATTGCGCGCTGTCGCTCGCCGAGAGAGCGACTTGAGGTGGTTCGGATCGATCTTGAGCGCGAGGTTGCAGTCGTCCTCGGCTTTACCAAACTCCCGGTTCTTCAAAAATGCCATCGCGCGGTTCGACAGCACAACCGCGTTCCTGGAGTTGTACCCCAGGCATCGCGTATAGCACTTGATCGCAGTCACGTAGTCGCCGCGCTGGTAGTGCGCATTGCCTTCTTCTCGCTCTATGTCTTCGCGGCTCTTTTTTGGTTGTGCTGCCTTTTCCGGTGCAGCAGCAGCCTTGGAGCCATTATCACTCGTCTTTGAAACAGCAACACTCTGGGTTACTAAAGGTACTGGAGCTTTTTCGATCTATGGAGACAAACAGTTTGGGTAGATACACACATGAGCTTTGCAAACATCGTCTTTCCAGGTGTGCTTGGCAACAACGCACAGTATTGACATTCGAGGGCTTGGTCGCGTCGTCTTCATCTGCTTCTCTCAGCGCCGCTTCCTATAGTTACACAATAGGCAATACATGAGACCAGCGAATATTTCCATACCAGCATGAACCTCACTCAAAGGAGACAATGAAACAGGGACGCACCACATCGAACTTGGCCCATTTGTTGTATCCTTTGTCGTATGTGTGCACTGCTGGTTCAGTGTGCTTCTTTGTTGTAGACGCAGCAGCGACAGCGCCTCCAGATGCCGGTACTGCCACGCTGTGCTGCGCACGTGGCGTGCGAGTCACCGGTGCTGGTGTTGACGAGGTATTCACCCGCGCTTTCTTGCGAACCTCTTCCTCCTGGTTCACGGTTTTCTCCCACGAGTAGAGGCCCGAGAAGTAGTCCTGTAGCTGCGCCGCATTCGCACAGGTCTGGTGCTGCACCTCGATCACCGACGCTGCTGCTGGTGGTTGCGGTTGCGGTGTGGAGGGCCCTGTCGTCATCGTCGTCGCCGTGCTTTCGCGTGCTCTCGTTGCTTCGCTTATTGCGCGCGCTTTGCCAAAGGGCCACATTCGCTGTCCTTTCACGCAGCAATTTTCGATACTTTTTGGCTCTGGAAGCGACCCTGTTGAATCCGCTGGGCAACAACAATATCGATTTAGAAAGGGAGCTGCTCGTGAGTGAGTCAGCGGGCCGAACGGGTCAGTTTTTTGAGAGTCCACGTGCTGCATAAAAACACGACCTTCAGCATACAATTTTCAATATTAAAACCATTAATGGGTTTGATACAACCCACGGGTTTCGCCACAAACCCGCCTGACGAGTGTTGTTCTTTGTGACCTCATTGCATCTACGGTATGCAGCACAACTGCAACACCATCACCAAAGACAAGTCAAAAGATCCAAAGTCACCACCGCCATCGCCATCATCATGGCGTCGACCAAGAAGCCGCACATGGAGGTGCAGCGCGCGCTCATCGACAAGGACTTTGACCGCTACGCGCTCTCGACCAGCGGCGTCGACAAGCAACTTGCGGCGCTCCCCGTGCGCGCGCTCGAGCCGCTGGACGCTGTGCACACGGTGCGCAAAGCGCAATGGGACGCGCGCGTGCACTACAACGCGCTGGTCGCGGACCCGTTCCTCAGTGACAATGCAGCCGCAACGAGCGTCGCGTATTTTGTCTCGGCAGAGTACGAGCTGATGCAAGTCGTATTCAGCAAGGTACGGATTGCTTGCAGTGTGCATTGGACTGAGAAGAGATGCTGATCGTTGCTTGCACTTGCTGTGTCTTTGTGTGGGTGCTAAAACAGAACGAAGGCGTGAAAGTGCAAAAGCTGCACCAGCTCATGTTGTGCACTAGCCGTCAGGAGAACGTGTCGCTGCAAGTCGCTGGACGAGGGCTGATCGTGTATTGCGATGGTCAGGGATCTTTCGTTTTCCTGAAAGCAGAAAGCGATCCGCTCGATGCATCTGCATGGAGAGAAATGTACGAGTGCAGCCCATTGGGCCACGTGTCGGCGCTCCTGCTTGGTGCTACGTTTGATGACGCTACGCAGCGCTTCCACGTGCTCGCGACCGAACTGATCGACTACAATGACAAAGACACCGTCTACCGCTTACACGTAGTTGACGTGTTCAGCGCGGCTGCAGAGGCATCCATGGATGTCGATGCTGGCGCTCCTGTTGCTGGGCTTGAGCACGCCGCCACGGAGATTGCAGTGCTGGCGTCACTCCCATCATATGTGTCGTTCACCGGCTCGGAGCTGCTGCTCCTCGTGGAAGGCAAACACGAATTGATGGTCGAGCTGCTGGCGCCAATCGAAGCCAAAGCTGACGCAGACGAGCAGCAAGAGAACGAAGACGAAGAAGCACATATGACACCCCACAAGCGCCACCACGATGAGTCAGATTTCGACGACGACTTGGGCGAGTTGCTCGCGAAGCTTCCTCGCGCCGGCATCGGCTACCACGGCGACATTTCCGGCATCAAGCACACGCAAGAGCTCGCACTGGACCTCGACAAGCCTCTCGAAGAGCGCTTCCATAAGTCCAGCACGCCGTACAGCACGCTGGATGAGCCTCTGCACAGCGCATCAGATGGATCCAGTCGCAATACCGCTGATCGACTTGCTCGAGAGGGCAAGCTGGAAGTGCCGACGCCTGAGTCGATTTTGGGCGGTTTTGAGGAATGCGACGACGTGGACCCGAATGCGACCGCCGCCATTTTGCACATGGATCTGAAGCCGCGCAACGTCGTTGTGCGCGAGAAGCACGACATCAACTGCCGCAAATTCCGCTTCTTGTGCCAAAGCGCACGAATCCAGCAGTCCAAGGCTGAGCCAGCTCAACCGACGTTCCTCTTTCAGCACGACGTGCACGGACTGATCTTTGATACTGCAGAGCCAGTGGATGCGTCAGTAGCATTGACCCACAGAGCAACGCTACCAGCGTTCGGCTTTGTGCAGGCGTCCAAGCAGCAGAAGAAGTTTATGACACTGCACCCGTCCGGCGCGTTCGCGTGCATCGGCGAGTTTGAGAAGCGCATCTTCGTGTACCACGGCGCGACGAAAGACGAAAGCGAGCTGAAGAACCACACGCGCAAGCAGAACGTGGTGGAGCTGGGCGACCACCAATTACTGGGGCTGCGCATCACGAACGATGCAACCATTCTGGTGCTCACGCCGCACCACGTGGTCGCGATCACCGTGCCGGTCTGATCTTTGATGATCATGATCAGCATTGATGGCCATTCCGGTTGCCGTTTAGATTCGATTCACAGTAACACCAGAAACAATAGTGACAGTCATTTTCATTTTCATCCAATCGTCTCTTCGTAAAATTCTTTTTGAGCTTCTTTCATTGGCTGAAAAGGTAAAACAGGTCACTCTCATGAGGGGGTTTGGTGGTGGTGGTGGTGGACGGACCATGACATCCACACAGACAGACACAAAGACGCTCGCTCGCTCATTCCAACGAAGAGCTCCGACGCACACGTGACGATGGTGCTGCTTTCCCAGATGCGCCGTATGCAGCCGGCCGCCACGGCCATAGCCCGTGCCGCCACCCACAGGTACGCACAGCATCACATCCCACACACATGGTCGACACACTAAGCCGCTGCGTAGACGCGCGAGTATTGAGTGCAGACCCAAATGAACAAGTGACTCACATGTATTCCTCATCTTCCTGTCTGTCTTTGTTGTTGTGCCACCTGCAGTGGAAGCGCTCGCGCCTCATTCCCAGCCGCTGCTAGAAACGTACGCTTCGACAGCAAGTTCTCGGCGATGCAGCTGATGATGCCAGCGTCGACTGCCACCACCTTCGGCGGCAGCCATCGCTCGTTCTCGTCGAGCCCTCTCGTCTCGGGGTAAGTGCCGTGCGAGGCGGCTGTCAGGATGATACAATAACGCAAATAGGACTAACACTACTACTGCTACTACTACTGCTACCACTCTCAGACTCGCGGAGGACGACAAAATCGTCGCGGCGTCGCCAGCGGAAGCTGCGGAGCAGGTGCTCGACGCTGCTGCCGGTACGTTCGAAATGGCTCTGCAATAGCTCTTAGTCGACCCTCTCAGCCTGGACACTCATGTTTTGTATGTGTGTACCGTGCAATCACATCATTAGGCTCGGTTGAGTACTCGAGCGTTGCGGACCTGGGGTTCGGACTCTCGGATATCGCGATCCGGACGCTCGACGTGATCCACACGACCACGGGCTTGCCGTGGTGGGCGACCATCATCGCCACGACGTTCGCTGTGCGTACGGCCTTCTTCCCAATCACCATCATCTCGGTAAGATGCCAATACACGATACAGCACAGAGCGCATAGTAATGATGATGATGGTACAGACCAACATGGGGCTTTCTAACAACATGTGCACCTTCTTCTCGTGATTTGTTTAGATGCGCAACTCGGCCAAGATGAAAGCGTTCCAGCCAGACATGGAGAAGCTCAAGGCGGAGATGGACAACATGCCGCAGAAGGACCCGGACACGGTCAAGCAGTTCCAGGTCAAGTACAAGGCGCTGATGAAGAAGCACGACGTGAACCCGTTCCTGGGCATGATCACGCCCATGAGCCAGATCCCAGTTTTCCTCGGATTCTTCTGGGGGCTCCAGGAGATCTCCAAGTACTTCCCAGAGTATGGCACGGAAGGTGCACTCTGGTTCCAGGACCTGAGCGCCGCGGACCCGACGATGGCGCTCCCGGTGATCTCGTCGGCGCTCATGGTCGCGTCGGTCGAGCTCGGCGGTGACGCGCTGCCAGAGGACTACAAGGAGCAGGTGACGTTCGGCATGCGCGCGCTCGCGGTGGTGATGATCCCGATCACGATGAACTTCTCGTCGGGCATCTTCGTCTACTGGGTGACCTCGAACGCGTTCACGGTGATGCAGACCGCGGCGCTGCGCGTGAACTCGATCAAGCGCATCTTCAAAATCCCGGTGCAGGAGACGCGCCGCATCCCGGCGGCGGTTGCGACCAACCTGTCGCCGTTCCAGGCGGCGGTGTCGCGCGCCAAGGAAGGCGCCACGATCCAGACCCACACGCACAAGCCAAAGCGAAACGACAACAAGAAAAACTAAATAGATGGAAGACGAGGGACAGACAGAGGACTGACCTTGGGTTCGCAGTTGGCTGCCCCCTTTTTCTTTCGCATAGACGAGTTCTTTCTTGAATATCGCTGAGAGCTGTTTCCTGGCTGCGTCGGACATGTTGTCATTGGTAGCTCATACGGAATAGTTTGAGGCTTGGAAAGAAGAAACAATGTTGAAATATATAGCACCAGCGCCTTTGTTCATTTCCATGAAGCCTTGGCATTTCATTCTGCTCTGTGGGGCTCCTGACTTTCTTCTTCAACTCGAACGATTTCATACTGGTCAGGGAGATACTGTTCACAAAATGCAGATATTTGGCAATGGACACAGGGAAAATGTTAGCCAAATCGACGAGAAGAGAAGATACGAGACAATGCAGGTAAAGAGGAACAGCAATAACTATTGCAATTCAAACCTTGATCTGTGGACAGAGCGACGGCGGCAGGAACCGCGCGTGATCTTCACAGAAAGCCACGCGCAGCGCGCTTTCCTCTTGTTCAAGAGCTGCGAGCCTCCGTCGCGTCTCTTCAATCTGCACAAGTAACCCAAATCAACATTGTAATGAGTTTCCAAGTACCAAGTCTTGCATTAAGAGAGAAGAATGCGCGCAGGTAGAGTTACGTACAATTTGCGAAACTTGGCGCTCGTACTGTCTGCGGCGCTCGAGCTCTGGGGCGAGTTTCAGGTGCGATCCGAGAAAGTGATGGTAGAAATCGCGCAAACTGCGCAGTTCGTCAAAGAGCGTCTGCGTTTCCGCAAAGACCGAGTCGTAGCTGTGGGCACAGTAGGTCAGCAAACAGCAGTGAGAAGGTTATGGCTACGCTTTTAGTGAAATGTGGCACATCATCACATGAAGCCTAGCAAGCAACTCACTGCGGATGAATGTCGTTGATCGTTGTAAAGTAGTGGCGGAGGACGCGGTCGCACTGCTCCATGTCCACGAAGAACCCCACCTGTGGAACCACCCCAAATTCAGGCATATGTCAAAGCTTGAATAGAAGATGCTGGTGAATGAATACAGAGCGGCGACATTCATTAGCATAGCTACATACAGCAGTGGTGTACAAGTCTTCCAGGCGCTTTCCGTCTCCGCGATATCTGTAAATTCAACAGTGAGAGACAACATATAGCCACGTTGAGGTCAACGCTGAGGGGAGCATCTAACTATGAAAACATATTCACAAAAGTACTTACGCGTTGAGGTCTCCAAGCGCCCGCATCTCTTTCGCGTGCTCATTCTCAAACGAGTTGAAAAACTCGTAGATCAACGCGATCCTGTCCAGCGCATGCTGATGCGTGGCGAGCAGCTCCTCCACTCTGTAATCAATTATAGATGACATTACCATGAGCTAGGGAATGAGTACATCAGCACCAGAAAGGAATACAATGGAGGTTTCGTACTCTTTCGTCTGCTCGATCGTGTCCTGCTGCAGCGACTGGACGGTCTCGGCGTCCACGAAATCAAAGAGAGTCTTGCCGCTTTCGCCCGCGACCATCTCCGGGTCGACACGCATCGACTGCAGGTGCTCGAACACGCGGTCCATCTCGTCAATGAGCTGGCCAAACAAAAACAGATAGACCGCAATACAATCGAGAGTGAGTGCATAGCCCCACCATATAAACAATTGCACTCACTTGTACCAGTTAGGTAGAGGTAGAGCTGCACGTACGGGCGTCTGCTTCAAGATGGTCTCCTGCGCGATCTGCCGTGCATTCTCAAAGTTGATCGTGGATGCTTCCAGCATTCGCCCAAGAATCTGAGCAGGTCCCAGCAAGAAGCAAGGAAGCTTTCCATTAGCACTCGCAGCACAAACAGCAGCGGCGCATACACAAGACACAAGATACAAGGCGCACCTCGCGCTTCTCGTTGATTGTCCTGGTGACGTCGCGGATCGCAGCCGCAAAGTACGACGACGCGTTTGCTGCGCTTGATGGCGACGGGGCGTGCTGTTGAAGCATCATTTTCAAAGTGTTCTTCTCAAGTCAGACGAAGGTCTGTTGACAGTTAACAAAGACTCAGATGGACGTATCAGATCTGAGTTTGATTGTTTTTACCTGTCAAAAATGATCTAAATCTGAGTGGAACATTCGAACTTTAACGGATAGGTAAAGTGGCAATTAAGGATATGCAAGTAGAAGGAATGGGTATGCAATTAAGGAGATTTTCCGCCCCCGCCCGCTTCAGAAATGGACCTCGACATCTCCCAAACTTCAAGTTGGCCTGTCCATGCACACTGTTTCCACCTCTTGTAACACAGTTATCTCATCAATTGATACTATTGTTTCATTGAAAAAGGTGTAGTTGATGTGTAAAAGTAGAAATATCAGTTTTAGATAGGTATATATCCGCTTAAAAGAGGCAAATATATTCGAAAATTCTGCCACTTGAATCCAGTTGGTGATGCGCACGGTATTCGATAAATGTTTTCACAGTTTCACAGCTAATTTGCATCACCAACAAACTCACGCTTCCTCCCAGCGAAAAAAGCACCGCACGCCAAAGTCTTCTCCCTCGTTCTCCCACCCACGAGATGGGCGTCAGCAGCACGCAAACACTTCTCTCTGTGTGAACGAGTGCGGCTCGGTCACTCGCTCACTCGAGAAATCTTCAGCCGCCGCGCGCGCTGCACGAACGAAGCACCAAGCGTTCTCTCTCTCTCTCTCTCTCTCTCGGTGGAGAGGAAGAACGAGATCAGCAGGAGGGCGTCGGAGGGCAAGACGACGACAGTGCAGCAGCCACGATGAACGCAGGGGCGGGCACGATGGTGCTCAACATCGTGTTTGCGATGGCGATCGTGCTTGGCTTCTTCATGCTGCGGTACCGGCTCATGAAGCTCCACGAGATGAGCGAGCTCGGCCGACCGCTCCTGGCGCAGTGAGTTCCTAGCTGTCTGGTGGAATGTTCGCTTGCTTTGGTGTTCCTTACTGCGTGATTGAAAAAGTATGTGCTAATGATTGTGTTTCTGTCTCGGTGTTAACAGTGCATCGGGAGGTTCACATCGCTTGGATTCAGCGACAAGGTGCGGGCGGTTCATTGCTTGATTTCGTGTGTGGATCCAGTTGCGTTCGATGGACATAGAGCTCGTGTTGATGCCTTTCGTGCGCTGTTTAAATGTGCTTGTTCAACAATACAGAGAGGCTGCGAATGGCTACAATTTGTGCAAGGTGTGCGCGTTCGAGAACTTTAAGGCGTCGCTCTTCTGCATGATCTGCGGTGAGAAGATCGCGAGCGACGAGCAAGACGCTGACGAGGAGTCCGCGGGCGTCGAGGTGCTCAAGAAAAGCGGTATCAGTGGTGTATCCATGAATTCGACTCCAGTCACGCTGACCCAACGTCAGATTCGCGCAAGGTAGGGCACACAGGCGGATTACACAACACCAAACGTGTGGGATTGGAACTCACATAATATGATTGCAATGGTTTGTAGGAGGCGAAAAGAGTGGTCGCGGAAGCTAGACATCGAAGGCAAGATGTTTTGGTATCGCGAGCAAGCAATCGGTGGTGTGCTCGGACCTTTCAGCTCTGGCGTTATCGTCAGGTTCAACCCAGTGAATCCGTCGACTTCGCTTGAAGAAGAGAAACAGGCTCAGCACGAAGACGAACTCGCCCACAGCTCGGAAGAGGAGAAAGAGGAGCTAATATTAATTGTCAACGTACCACTCGACGAGCCAGAAGGAGTAGACCAGACGAGCGCTGTCAATAATCCAGACGCATCTGCACCAGGAGCAGAAACAACAACTCCATTCGATACGACAGCAACATCAGAGACACCAGCGAGCGAGAACACGAGCGCCGACAAGACCAAGAACGCGATGCGCAAGATGCCGCGGGCTTTTCTCACGGACGTAGTCACAATGGAAGTGCTCGAGGCGTCGCAAGCGGACGCGTCAGTGCTGGCAACTGGGGACGCGGGACTGGACGCGATCGAGCGAAGGAAAGAGGTGATTGCCCACGCAGCGCAGGATTTCCCGACCAAGTATGCGCACTTCGTGGTCAGCACGGCGTCATTACTGGTGCCAGCGGAGATGGAGTTCCTTAAGGTGTCGGTGCACCGCTCGTTTGTGCTGGAGGAGTCCATGGACCACTTGGCGTGCATCCAAGAGCGATTCATTCGCTCGGTGATGCGCATCAACTTTATCGACGAGAGTGGCGTCGACGCCGGCGGACTGCATCGCGAGTGGTTTATGCTCCTGAACGATCTGCTCATGGAGCCGTCGACGGGACTGTTTGTCTGCACTGACAAGAGCGAACAAGTGTACGGGTTGAACCCAAACTCGAAGCACGACAATGGAGAGGACCACTTGGTGTACTACTACGGGGCCGGACGACTCGTGGGCAGAGCGCTGCTCGAAGGCGTGGTTCTGAACTTCCACCTCGCGATCCCGCTGCTCAAGATCATCCTGGGTATCCCCGTCACAATGGACGACCTCGAGTACCTGGACCCGAAGACGTTCAAGAGCATGCAGTGGATCGCGCAGAACGACAACATTGAGGCGTTGGCGCTGGACTTTAGCGTGACGCAGCAGCGCCGCGACCCTGAGAGCGGCGAGCTTGTCGTAGAGGTCGTCGATCTGATCCCGAATGGCCACAATATCCCCGTCACGGACGCCAATAAGCTCCAGTACCTGGAGCGCAAGTTCCACTACATGCTCATCGAGAGCGTGTCGCCGCAGCTGCGCATGTTCCTGAAGGGCATCTACGAAGTGATCCCGCAGCACCTGCTCATGCTCTTTGATGCCGAAGAGCTCGACTACTTGCTCTGCGGGTCACAGGAGATCGACGTGAGCGACTGGATCAAGTGGTCGGTGCACTCGGCGTACCTGGCGCTCACGCCTGTGCTCAAGAACTTTTGGGACATTGTCCGCGAGATGCCGAACGAGTACCGTCGTCGCCTGCTGCAGTTCACCACGGGCTGCTCGCGCGTGCCGCTGATCGGCTTCCGAGGACTCACGAGCTACGACGGGAAAGTGTGTCCGTTTACGATCAAGGCGCTCTCGTCCGCGGGGCCGCAGATCATTCGCAGCCACGCGTGCTTCAACCGGATCGACCTGCCGATCGGTGTGTCCAAGAAGGAGCTCAAGGACATGCTCTACGCGGTCCTGGACACCGACATCTACGGCTTCACCACGAACTAAGAATTAAGAAGGAGTGCCACGTGTGGAAGGGAAGGACGGCGGTGTTCAGGAAAGACAAGATGGATGTTGTGATTGTTAATTATTGTGTGTCTATGTCTGCTTCAGGATGTCGCTGGCTAGCGTTTAATATAAATCCACTCGAGCATGCGCGTTGCTGTTATCCGAGGTTTGACAACGGTGGACTGCTCAGCTCAGCGCGCTGACAAGCCAAACTGACTCAAGTGTGGGATTTGAATGGGGATCGTTGTGTCACACATGGGATTTTAGGTGAAAGGTGCACGCCTGTTCCTTTCTCTGGCTGAGGAGCCAGCCCACTCTCGATTAATCTCCCAACTTGTTGACTTGGAGAGTTAGCTCCATGGAATGCAGAAAGGAAGGAGAGGAAGGTGGCGCAATCCGCAGATGGAAATGTTGATTGATGGTGTGTTTTCCCCATCATCAACCAAGAGCAGCTACTCTGCTTTCACTATATGTCGCAGGTTATGTGGTAACGCAGACTCAAGCTCAGCTATGAAGTCGTATGGTAAAAAAAAGCAGTGTATCCATTCTTACAGGTCCTGCATTTATAAAGACCCCAAACGCCATTTCAATTCAAACATCAATCGGCTGGGATCATTTTCTGCTGAACACCTCGTTAGGGTTTGCATTTGTATGGAGCTTTGTATGGAAACCTCACTGGATTAATCCATCAGATAGATCAGCCTTGTCTTTCTTCACCATGGATCCCTTTCAATTCCTTCACATTTCTCGCTGTATGCGCAACGCCCCACGTCACCCAGTAATCAGTCAGCTCTGTGTTGACGGCCTTCCAGCTTCCTTTTCTCACTCTCCCTCACTCTCTTCATTCCCCAACAGCAGAAGCCGAGTCGCCGCCACTTGAGTCCCACACGCGAGCAACTCCGAACGAACGCGAGAATGGTAAGCAGTACGGTCATCATCGCGGGCAACCTCGCATGGTGCGTGCCGATGGTCGTCGTGCTCATCTATCTGACCAAGCGGCTCGCGACCAACCGGCGCTTCACGGCCTGCCAGCTCCCATTGCTCTCCGAGTACGTCCTCTTTCATCATGGTGTATCCTAGTATCCTAGTATCCTAGTATCCTCGTATCCCTCCTAGAGCTAACCTCATGTACTTGCATCCTTAGAGACAACCTCGTGGACCATCGCATCGACGCCGCGAAGCGCGAGGCCGAGCACGGGTACCTGCCCTGCATGTCCTGCGGCTTTGAGAACTTTATGCGCGCGCACTTTTGCGCGATCTGCAGCGCGCCGTGCTTTGACCAGGGCGAAGGCGACGACGACGCAAACGGGAGCGAAGATGTGCTGCACTCGTTCCTGTCGCCGCAGCGACAGCTCACACCGCTGCAGGTACGTGCGCGCAAGCGCAAGGAGTGGACGCGCAAGCTCGACCTCCAGGGCCGCATGTTCTGGTACCGGAGCAACGTGGACGGCAACGATGGCGGGCTCTTCCCAGGGTACACCGTGCGCTTTGACAACCATGGAGAGGAAGACGAAGAGATACAAGCTGAACCATTGGCACCAGTGATGGAGACTGAGTCTGAGTCTGTTGAGGACTCAGAGAGCCCTGGACAGGACGGTGAAGAGCACAATGAAGATGGAGAACCACAGGAAGATGAAGTCCAGGCCGAGCCTATGAAGCCAGGAAAGCCGGCGTTTGACGCCTCCTCACTGACGTTTGAGCTGCTCGATGCCACACACGCGGACTCGACCAAATTCCCACACGGCGAATCGTCCGACTTGACTTTCGAGGAGACGCGACGCACGCTCGAGCTCGCGGAGAAGGATTTCCCGACCAAGTTCGCCAACTTTGTGGTCAGCTCCGCGGTACTGCACGTGCCGTCGACGCTGCGCCACCTCAAGCTCTCGGTGCACCGCGAGTACGTGCTCGAGGAGTCAATGGAGCTCATCAGCTGCGTCCAGAAGCAGCACGTGCGCGCGCCGATGCGCATCGACTTTCTGGATGAGAGTGGCGTGGACGCCGGTGGCATCCACCGCGAGTGGTTCATGGTGCTGAACGAGCTGCTCATGGCTTCAGAGCTGGGACTCTTTAAGTGCGCGAACCGCAAGGACCAGACGTATTTCATCAACGCCAACTCGGCGCACGACAAGGGCGACGACCACCTGATCTACTACTACTCCACGGGACGCCTTGTGGGTCGCGCGCTGCTCGATGGCGCTGTGCTGAGCTTTTCGTTCTGCGTGCCGCTGCTCAAGATGATCCTGGGCGTGCCTGTGAGCTTCAGCGATCTAGAGTACTACGACGCCGAGATGTACAAGAACCTCACGTGGATGCTCGAGAACGACGGCGTGGAAGAGTTGGGACTGGACTTTAGCGTCTCGGAACAAATCGGCGACGAGATCGTGGTCACGGACCTGATCCCACGCGGACGCGACATTGCCGTCACGGACGAGAACAAGTACGAGTACCTGGACCGCAGGTTCTGCCACACGCTGATCGAGAGCGTGGCGCCGCAGCTCTCGGTGTTCCTCAAGGGCATCTACGAAGTGATCCCGCAGCGGCTGCTCATGCTCTTCGACTACGAAGAGCTCAACTTCCTGCTCTGCGGCACGGACGAGATCGACGTGGACGACTGGGAGCGCAATACGCGCGTCTCGCTCAACCTAGAGGACAACAAGCGCGTACTCAAATGGTTCTGGGAGATCGCGCGCGGCATGTCGAGCGAGTACCGCCGCCGTCTGCTGCAGTTCTCCACGGGCTGCTCGCGCGTGCCGCTCGTGGGCTTCAAGGGGCTCACGAGCTACGACGGCCGTCTGTGTCCGTTCACACTTAAGGGCGTAACGTTCAAGAACGAGGGCTACATCCGCAGCCACGCGTGCTTCAACATGCTCGAGCTGCCGCTCTACAAGAGCAAAGCGGAGATGAAGGCGGTGCTCGACGCGATCCTCGAGGACGACGTCTGTGGGTTCACCACGGTGTAGTAAGCAAGATGTGTGTCTGAAGCACTCAGCAAATGCTGAGTCTGTGTATGTTCGTTCTAGTTCTGAGCCAATCGCAAAATTGTATACTCATTAACTGGCGGCTATTGTTCAGGACCGTGAATGAATGTTGTTAACTGGCTCGACAGAGATGGCTACATTTCTGAACTCATTTCCGGAGCCATTCAAACAACGACATTCACTCTTGCTGTTCGTCATCTCTAAATGGGTTAAACAACAACTGCCTCGACACCAGCTCCTCCTGACATTTCTTGGCTGTCGACAATGCGTATGCAAACGCGATGCCAGGCATTGTTGAGCATGCCGCGCATGTTCCAGATCGGCGCGATGGTGTCTGGCTGCGTGTTGTAGGACGCGTCCACGGCTTTGCAGATGATCTCAAGCTGCTTTGCGTCTTGGGGGACGGGCACGTCGAGCTCCCAGGGGGTCCACGCCCACGCGCGGTTGTAGCGCTGCTTCTTCGCTGTAGGGTGGAGCTTCGTTGCTGTCCACGTCTTACCCGCGTCAGTGGAGACGTCGACGCGGACGATGTTGCGTCCACCCCCGCTCCAGGCGTAGCCCTGCACTGGGATCGTTGATGGCGATTTGGAAGTGAGGACGTGGGTCGCACCATCATTCGGTTGCACGATCGCAGACTGCACTGGAAGCTCTTGAATCGCCTCGCCCGCAAACGCAAAGTAGTTTTCTGTGTCGTAGTCCACGTTCGGTGGGAAGCCTCGGTAGTCCTTCTGCTGCCAGAAGTTCGGGCTTTCCTCCCCTGAGAGCACGATACGATGCAGGAACTTGACGTTGCGAGCGCCGACTGTGCCTGGGACAATCGCACGCAATGGGAATCCGTGGTCGCGAGGCAGCGGCTCGCCGTTCATCTCGAACGCCAGCAGCACGTCTTTGCGCGGATCTAGCGCTGTGGCGATCGGGATCGACGCGCCGTACGTCCTGCCGTCCACCGGATCGCCATCGAGTGCTTCCAAGTGCACATGCCTGATGATCGACTCGCATTGTTCGCAGTTGTTGTCGTTGTCGGCAGCATCGCTCTCGGAACTGTCGTCGCCGTGAATCGCACAGACCTCGTTCGCCTCACTGATGCCGAGGTGCTTGAGCACGTCTGCGAGCAGCACGCCCGTCCACTTGGCCGTCGAGATCGCGGTCTTCTCCCACACGAGCCCGCGAACGTTCTTCACCTGCGACATCTCGGAGCGTCGGTTGCCCGCGCACTGGATCGTCACGATGATCGTCTTGTGCGCGAACGTGGTCTTGAGCTCGTCCAGCGAGAATGCGACCTCTGTGGATTGGTATTCAAGAAAGAGAGAGATGTGAGTCAAGTGAGTAGGCGAGATAGATAGAGATAAAGAGTCATTGCCACGACGGTCCACACAAACGCACCTTGCTTGGGCCCCAAACCTGAGAACTTGACTGTGAACGCATCAAGGTCCTGGATCTCCGGCACTGGCAGGTGGTTGCGCACGAAGAAGAGCTCGTTCGGGGTTACAAACGACTTGAGGAGCAGCTCGGGAGGTGGCTCGGCGTTGAACGGC
Source organism: Globisporangium spinosum (assembly GCA_023335535.1). Taxonomy (NCBI): domain Eukaryota; phylum Oomycota; class Peronosporomycetes; order Pythiales; family Pythiaceae; genus Globisporangium; species Globisporangium spinosum. The sequence continues at coordinate 26,983 of JAADVN010000010.1, forward strand.
GCTTTCGCGCGCACCTGCAGCACTGGGTCGCGGATCGGGTCCAACACGTAGCGGTTGGCCTCTGTGCTGCATTCTGGTCCTGCCATCGGGGTAGTCTTTGTGAGCGCACTTTGCTGCTGTTGCAGTTGGTTGTTGTTGTTGTGCTGTGGGGCTTCCATTGCTGGCTCTTGCTAGTCTGGGGAGTCGGAGCTTTTCGAACTGAAGAACTGCGCGGCGAGCAGAGAGAGGAGAGAGAGGAGAGGGGCGAGCGTCAGGCGTCGGAAACGCAACAACTCGCAGAGACACATCCAAATCACGACCGTGAGGTGAGGCCTCCTCTTGCTCGTTTGTGTAGACGATTTCGCCACGTGGGCTGAATGCGCCCTTCTCACTGGGCCAGATGGCGTCGCATGCGCCGGATCCGCGTGTCTGATTGGTCAGAGATGAGGGGCTCACGTGGGATCATGTTGAAGCCAAGATCAAAGATTTGAGTGAGGAACGAAACGACTGGCGCGGAACGCAGCAGGAGTGAGGGTCGCGAAGGTCATTCCACCAGACTTCTCCCATCACTCACATTTACTGATTGATGAACTGGCGCGAGTGGTGAGTGAAGGTCTTCATTGCACATCAAATCTCGTTCGCAAAGTCGGCCAGCCACACTTTTGATGCAAAGCCCAGGGACCATTTTCGCAGACCAGACTGCAGACCAGTCTCTTTATGATCTCTTTATGACCTTGATAACCGGTAATGCTTCAGATCCCATCGCTGTTTGCAGTCGAGGCTCTATTTCAGAACCGGGCACTCCACACTGACACAGATGACGACCTGGCGGTCTTGTCAATGCCTATTTACGCCGCTGCAGCCAGTTAGGCAACCAGCCGTTAATGGATTTGTAGAAAAAGTGCAGCTGTAGTAGTTGTATGCATTCGTGAGTGTTGTGAAGAGTGGGTACAGCAGCACTCCTGGAGTCGCAAAGTGCTGGAGTTGGGGACATTTCTTGGATCCACCTGAAGAGCGAGCCACACGAGCTCAGCAGAACCTTAATGAAATCTCTCGGTGAGGATGATCGTCTTCAGATGTTGAGCTCGTCGTGACGGCAGCGTGGCAAGAGTACAAGCGAGTGTTCGTCGAAACTTGCCAACTAGTCAATCTTCAAACATTGTATGAATTTAGAGGAAACATTTGCCTCACTCTTCTCAAATTCTAATTTTGTAATCCTCGTTTGTATATCAATTATAAAAATGGAGGGAAAATGTAAAAGTTAATTCATTAACCCGACCCCTTTTCTTTTCCCTCTATGATTTCATAACTGATCCCTTCATCAATTCATAGAGGTTTTCCACACTCTATTTTTGTATAAGATATAAAAACTGTTCTCGGCCACTCACACCCCAAAAATTGGCGCGATAACTTGAAACTCATTCCCCACATCATCAGCAGCATCAGCAGCCTCCAAGAGCTCCTTACTGCCCAGACGACAGCCCCATGGCGCTCAAGAAGACGGACGGAACGCAGCCGCAGGCTCAGGCTCCCCAGCAGACACAGCAGCAGCCTCCTGCTGCTCAAGCTCAACCACAGCCGCAGCCAGAACCGCAGCCGCAGCAGACAGCGAATGCCTCACCGTCGCCGCCGCCACCTGCCGCGCGCCAGAACCTCAACGGGCCACGCCGCAACCTGACGTACCAGGAGAAGCTACTGATCATCCAGAAGAAGGATCAGGAGCCGTCATGGACGCAGGAGAACCTGGCGCTCTGGGCTAAGGAGCACTTCAAGCTGAGCACAAAGCCCACGCAGGCGACGATCTCCAACATCCTGCGCTCGCGTGACAAGCTGCAGATGACGAACGTGCCGCCGGGCTTCCGCTCGGCGCGGCCGGTGAAGAACCCCGAGCTCGACCTCGCAGTCATCCGTTGGGTGCTCGCGATGCTGAGTGAGAGCGCGCCGCTCACGCGCGACGCGATCCAGCAGAAGGCGGTGGCGCTCGCCGAGGAGATGAAGATCACGACGGGCATCACGTTCTCGAAAGGATGGGTGAGCAGCTTCATGAAGCGCCACCAGCTGCACTTCCGCAAGAAAGCAGGCGGTGGCGATGTCGGTGCGGAGGCGGACGTCGAGTTGGTGCGTCAGCTGCAGCAACAACAGCAACAGCAGCCGCTTGTTCCCGCGGCGATCTCTGTGGATGCCTCTTCAGTTACTACGACTGCTGGTGCTGGTACTGCGGTTGATGGAGGCATTGCCGCTATTGCGATTGCTGGACAGACGAGCAGCAGCAACGACCCCAGCAACAAGCGCAAGCGTGGTCAGACGTGGGGTTCCAAGAGCGGTGCGCAAGTCCAATTGCAACAGCAAATCAGCAACAGCCAGCAACTCAACCAGGAGCCGCAAGATCAGCTCACGGCGCTGGTGCCGGCTCCGCTGGATGTCGGTGCCTCGCCCGTGCACGACCAGACTGTGCTGCAGTGGCTCACGACGCCCGGCAACTACCTGCGCTGGAAGAAGAACCCCAGAGCAGCAGCGAAAGAGCCGTTCTACGGCGAGATCAACAGTGTATTGCGCACACAGCAGAACGTGCGCGAGCTCGCGGGGACCGAGATCCGCGGCAAGGTGGCGACACTCGTCAAGTCGTTCAAGGCGGCGACGAGCTGGCTCAGCACGAACGGACTGCAGGGCGTGTTCGCCATGGAGCGCGCCACGGGAGGGCAGGTGAAAAACCAGGTGCTGCAGCTCTGTAAGCACTACGACTCGCTTGCGCCGGTGCTCACGGGCTACGTGAACGAGGGCGACAAGGACGAGGATGACGATGAGAATGACGACAGTGGGCTTGCTGCTGCTGCCGATGCTAGCGCAGCGAAGGTGAAGCAGCAGTCCGAGTTGGCGACCGCAGCGACAGCGGCGGTGACGCTGGCCACTGAGATCCAGAACAAGGCCAAGCAGCAACAGCAGCAGCAAGAGCTCCACCAGCAGCTCCTCCAGCAACAACAGCTGCTCTTGCAGCAACAGCAGCTGCATCAAGTACAGCAGCAAGTGCAGGCGCAACAGGTGCAACAACAGCAACAGCTGCACGAGCCCACTCCCCCGAAGAAGCAGCGCCGCAACAGCCGCGGGTCGGCGGACAAGGCCGCCGAGAAGGACAAGCAGCAGCAGCTCTTCGACCTCGAGTGCCAGAAGCTGCAGGTGGACATCGAGGCCAAGCAGATCCAGCTCATGGTCGAGAAGACGCTCGCGCGCAAGAAGCTGTTGGACGCCGGCATCCCCGAGGCCGAAGTCAACAAGATCTTCCCCATGTGAGCAAGCGTCCACTTCTTGCGAGTTGCTGAGGAAAGTTGTTGTGAAGTGAGGCTCCTATCAGATTAGGAGGTTGTGTATGGCGAATGCATCAGTTTTGTGAGTTGACACTTCTCTATAATTCCTTGCTGCTTGACAACCACAATACTGTGGACTCCAATGCTCAATATGACGAAAGAGTTCTCCTTTCCATTGGTGACACGTAGACGAACTCCTTCCTGATTCCTGATTTCTCACAAAATTGTCACGACGATTTCGATAACCTTGCTTGATACCAAAGTATCAACGCAACAAACCATCATAAAATTAGACAGTCGAGCCGATCGGTTCGTACTCCGAGCGCGTCTTGGAGCGCTTGATGCCGACCGCGACGAGCGCTGCGATGGCCGAGCACACGGCGGCCACGGGCACCCACGTGGCGGTGCTGAGCGACGACGATGACACGCTCTTCACAGACGTGGTGCTGCTGAGCTTCACCGCGACGGCGGCGAGCTGTCCAGACTCGATCTCGTCGTCGTCCGCCGGGTACTCGAAGCCCGCGCACTCGTCCTCGCCGTAGACAAAGCATTCGAACATGTTGAGGCCGTGCAGCGGCTTGACCGCCGGCACCATGTGGCCCGCGCCCTTGATCGTCTTGAACGTCAGGCCGTCGTAGTCCTGCACGTAGCCCGCGAGCTGCTTGTCCGGGCCGAACCACGCGCGCCACTTGTTGGTCACGTGCAGCTTGAGCCCGTCCTCGCCGAGCCAGCGCTCCGTACCGATGAAGTTCACCACCGAGTCCGCGTCACCGGAGTAGATGAGTCCGTTGAGTCCCTTGCCGAGAATGTTGTGGTACTTTGGCAGCGACGAGTCGCTGCGCGTGAACACGTCCGAGACCGCGTCGTTGCAGTCCGTCCACGCCACCTTCTCGGTCACGTGGATCGCTTTCTGGACCTCTTCCTGGTTCAGGTATTCCTGCGTGAACGTCTCGGCGCACGGACCGATGTCGAGGCGCTGGTCGTTCGAGACTGTGCCGACCAGGAGATTCATGGTCTTGACGCCCTTGCGGGTCTTGACACTCTTGCCCTTCTTGCGCAGCGCGTTGGCCTGGTCCGCGGCTAGCAGACACTTGTCACCGTAGATGAAGTACGGGTTGAACTGGTCCGCCTGCACCGCGAGGATGCCCTCTTCCAGCACGGCCTGGCACTCCTCCGAGCACTGGCCGTCGATGTTGACGCAGCCGATGTCGGCACCGCACTGCCTCTGCATCTCGCGGTAGTTTTCGAGCGAGATGAGGCCGTGCGAGTAGTAGTAGTCCATGTACGCGCCGCCGTCGATCTTCGAGTCCGTGAATGGGTTGCCGATCGCAAAGCCCTTGAGGTTCACGCCAGGGATCGGCTTCTCGACCAGCAGGTTCACCAGGTACGGGATGTAGATGCCGGCGTAGCTCTCGCCCGTGATGTAGAACTTGCGGTCCGTGAGCTCGTCGTACTTGGCGAAGAAGAGCGCGAGGAAGTCGTACATGCGCTGCGCGACCACGTCGTCGTTGTAGTACGACGGGTCCTGCACGGCGCCGCTGAAGCCCACGCCCGCGGGGGACTCGACCCAGACCAGGTTCGCCTTGCGGTTCCACGCATGGCGGTTCACCTTGAGCGACAGGTCCTGGTTGACCACGAACGGCCCATTCTCCGTGAAGAAGCCGCCCATGGCCGAGCACCCGGGGCCGCCGTTGAGCCAGAGCACGATCGGGTCTTCTTTCGGATTCTGCTGCGACTCGGTGTACCAGTAAAAGAGCTGCTCTTTCTCTTTGGTGGGGAGCTCCAGGTGGCCCGAGTAGTGCTTGAAGCCCACGTCGACCGTGAGTCCCGGGAGGCCCGTGACCAGGTCCGCCGCGTTCTTGTCTTCAGCAGACACGGTGGCGCCGGCGAGCGCGAGCGCCGCGAGCACGGTGAGGTTGCGGAACACCTTCATGATGAGGAGACTGAGGAGGCTCTGGACTGGAGGGCTGAGTGGGCTGCTGCTGGTGTGGAGAGGGGGCTTGGCGGCGAAATCCCGAATGAGTTGCTGTCGGCGTGATGCGTGAACGAATGACCACACGAGGCATGTGCTCACACACAAACAACACTCTCGTGCTCACTCAACACGCATCTGCACGCGCATGCCCATCCTCAATCGAAGACGAAAGAAGTGGAAGCACACCTGTTTCGATACAGCGGCTGGCTGCGTTGGTGGATATGGACGGTTTAAACCAGTGTGTGGAATCTAATGCTGTGCTAATTCGGTATCGGTTTGAGAGGGGAATCAGACGACGATCGCAGCTGGCTGACAGATGCAGTGTCATCCCGACTCGCTTTTGGACAACGCGAAGAAGTAAAGAGCTTGAAAAAAGGTCCCAGGGTCAGCCGAATTGGTTAACTACCCTTTGATGATTGATATCCATGCTTGATGGTGGTACAATATTGAATGTTGACTTCGCGCGTTGTCCCCACACGAAAAATAGCGTTTTGCACTGAGCATTCGGAGTTTTCGCGTTTTGACAAGCATAATATATATCCGACACAACATCCGACAAATTGCGCTGCACCTGCCGCCATGAACGTCGGCACCGTTTATACAAGCCTGTATGAGCGCGTTTGATCAGAAAAGTCAAACAGCCAGCTGTGGATAACAGCGAACCTCAAGGTGGACCTCAAGTTCTCCTGCTTGTCTGGACAACCAGGTTGGTCCAGGTCTAGGCGCGATTTCTAAAGTGTTTTATTCCACCCAGTGTACCCACTGTAAAAAGCATTTTGTATTTTGGGACCACCATTCTCAACTTCGATTATTTCTTGAAACCTGAAACAAGCAAGCGTTTGACACACACGATCAGTCATTTCCAAATCCGCAGCAGAGAAGACGCAAACGATCGATCGAGCCGCTTCATGACTGCGACGATGGCGGAGCTGCTCCTGGACGACCTGGAGGACGAGCTCATGGACCTCGAGACCAACGAGAGCGCGTACCTCCCGAATTCGCACACGATGCGCCACAGTCTCAGCAGCCGCGGCAGCTTCAACGGCAGGACTTCGTTTGAAGCCAGTGACGCCAACGTGACGAGCCGCTTGTCTTCGCTTTCAGTGCACAGCGACGCAGACCACGGCTCGTATTCGCTTCCACCAGCAGGACCAGCGCCAGCATCAGCGGCATACCAACATCAACAGCATCAGCAGCAGCAACTACAACATCAGTACCAACAACAACAGCACTATCAGCAGCAACAACAACCAACGCATGTCCAACCAACTCCTACCCATGTCCCGAGAGATACGCGGTCAAGTACGCAACCGCAAGCGCGCAACCAGCCCCAGCTCCAGAACAATGCCATATCATCTACACCCGCGCTATTGTCTACTTCAACGTCGTCACTGTCATTATCATCGATGTCCGCATCGTCCGTGACTGCATCAATCACATCGTTCGCGGCGTCACTGGGGCTTCGTACCCAAAACGATCTGGACAGCGACACGGACGAGCAGTGGCTGCGGAAGAAAGCTGCGCTTAGCAAGATCACGCGCCTGCGCCAGCAGCAGATCACGGAGCGCGTCGGCCAGTGGATCACTTCGACCACTGTGAGGCAGGAGACGTGGGATCCAAATATCGACGCGATGACGCAGATGACCGACAAGCTGGACGCAGTGATCGAGGCGAGTCTGCTAGAGCTCCAGCAACCGCCTGCCACCTCGGCGACGCTCTGGACCCAGGTACTGGCGGAGCTTCCTCCCCAGGAGAGCGACTACATGGCGAAAGCCGCGGACGAGAAGTTCGAAGAGCAAATGAAGTACTGCATGTCGCGCAAAGTTGAGCGCGAGATTCACAAATGCATCGAGCACCACTTGGAGGCGATCCTGGTCTCGAGCGTGCCCCAACGCAACGGATTTAACATGGGGAAGGCGATGAACCACTCGCTCGGCCAGCTCCTCAAGGATTTCCGCAGTATCTTTTTTCTGCTGTACGAGAATTTTGTCGTGCAGTATCAGGTGCACCAGGTCGCGGATGTGCTGCCGCTCGTGTCAGCTGACATCCTGTTGTTTTCGTCAATCCTGGTGCAGCTGCTCATGTTCAAGTACGCGTTCCTGAGCAAATGGAAGGAGTACGTGCGTCGCTGCGTCATTGCGGTGCTCTTTGAACTGCTCCAGCCGACTCTGCACGGACTCTACGTCGGCGCTTTCAAAATCGAAGACTCAGTCATGCAGGACATCGCGAGCTTGAAGCGCATGAACCCTCCGGCGGACTTTGGCATCGCATCGATCTTCCGTCTCGATGGCAACTGGCAACCAGGTATGCCGTCGGTGGCAGTAGCAGCAACTGGCGATACATCATTCCCAGAGGCGAGTCGCCAGCAGGCTGTGCGCCAGTACGCGGGCGTGATCTACAAAATGAACAATCTCGCGAGCATTCGGTCTCCCTGGGTCAAGATTGAGACGCTCGCGAGCATCTGCCGCGAGATCGATGCGACGATCAAAGCCTACTACGCGCAGCAGCCTATCAAGCCTTCAAACGAAGAGATCAACATGTACGTGCTACTAGTTCTTTCTCCCACTGTGTGCATATGATATGAAGACCATCGTCTAATCGATTGGTGCTCTTGTTTTGTGACTGTAGCAATGCTGACGATCTGCGCGCGATCCTGGCATTCGTGCTCGTGTCATCGCCATCCATGTGTCTGCACGTGTTCTCGCAGCTGGCGATCCTCAGCAGCTTCATGCCGCAGGCGTCCGCGACGGGCGAGGAAGGGTTTGCGCTCGCCACGTTCACATCAGCAGTGCGGCTGGTGGCACGGCTTCCGTGAGTTTGGGCGATATGATGCATCTATGTATTGGAGAAGAACTGGGTGGAGGGGGGATAGCATTGCTTGCTCCTTAGTATGTATTTGGAACTGGTGTCCATCATTAACCGACTTTGCCATGACGAACTCTGGTTCCGGATTGATTCTCTTTCCAAGTCGCTTCAAGAGTCGACTGCGACGTTTTGTTCGACAACTTGCACCCATCGCCTTCAACACTTCGCGAACACTTCCTCAGCATTGTCACATCACATGTGAAGAAGAAGAAAAAGAGTTTGTCAAGTTGGTTCGATCAATTCCAGTGAACTCTCGGAGAAAATAGCCTAACGTTACTCGACAGATATTCTATCTGCAGCTGGTACAGTGTTCATCACTGTTTACTACTTGGTGATGGAATATTTGGTCAAAGGTCTTCCGAATGTCGTCTGAATATCGCGTCAGCCCGATCGTTCCATAGATTTTTTTGCTCCCATGTTTCACATCTTTCCTTTGTGCAAACAAAGCCGCTTCAAACAAACATCTCCGAGCCGCCCATATAAAACAATAGAAGCGAGGTCGCACCATTCCATCCCATCCCACCTGCTCATTCACGCTCACGTTCACATCACTATATGCCGCCCAAGCGCCGCGCTACCACGCCGCGACGCAACACGCTGGACGGGCCCGGACACCGCAAGCGCCACCGCTGGCAGAGCGACAACACGTCGCGCCACTCGCGCTCGTCGCTCGACGTGCTGCTCGCGTGGCTCACGACCCCCGGTAACTACTCGCGCTGGGCGGCGCGCGCGTCGCTCGCACTGGGAGAACACAGCGGTCGCTTGGCGCTCTGCCGCGAGATCAACGCGCTGCTCAAGGCCGAAGGCATCACGCACCGCAAAGATATGGACATCTACGCCAAAGTCGGCGTGATCGAGAAGAGCTTCCACGCCGCCAAGAAGTGGCTCGAAGAGACCTCACTCATGCCCAAGTTCCTGCAGGGCACAGCCGGCAAGGACGTGGACGCGAACGTGGACCAGCTGTGCAGACACTACAAGGAGCTCGCGCCGGCGTTTGCTGCGACGAGCAACGAGGCCGCTGCCTCGAAGGTCGTGGATATCACGCAGCGCAGCAGCAGTGATGAGAGCGATGGCAGCGATGAGGATGAGGATGACGGTGGTAAGAGCGACACGACGACGAGCACCGACGACGCCGGCGTGAACGAAGAGAAGCAGCAACGTGGAGCTGTTAGCAACAATCGAAAGTCTACTGCGATTGTGAATGGAGCTTCGATTACGGCTGCGTCCAAGCAGAGACAGCAGCATGCTGATAAAGAGATTGCTGCGAATGGGAGGTCTAAAGAGATCACAAGTTCGCAACCAGAAGAGTTGTATACGATGAGCTCTGTGCACAATGCGGATGCAACTGCAAGCGCTACTAACACCACGAATACTACCAGTGTGCACGGCAACGAGACGTCTCGATCTGTGGCTACTACAACCACCACCAACATGGTGGTGCGTGATGAGCACGAAGAGACCAAGGAGAACGAGCCAGAGCCAGAGACGTCATCCGAGGCAGAGCAGCGAGCGACGCCGCCGACGGCCCCACCATCGTCATCATCGGCGTCTCCACCGAAGCAGTTCAAGCGCATCCGCCAGCGCAGAACGCGGCAGGATAGCGGCGAAGACAGTGAACCGCTCGGTACTCCAGTCCAACAGATGCCTGCTGCTATAGCAGCCCTGCCGTCGACTTCAATTACTCCAACTAAGACGACGGGTTCAACACCAACGAGGTCAGCCGCTTCTACTCCAACAAAGTCTACCCCCGCTAAAAGGTCGACCACTTCTATGAAGACTACTTCCTCGAAGACTGCGACTACTTCCTCGAAGTCTGTGACTGCAGCCGCCAAGGCAGTCACGCCGCCGAAGCGAGCGAGTTCGCCCGCATCTACTCGATCGACCGAGAAGCCGTCGATCGTGCCAAAGCGGAAGACCTCAGGTGCGCTGAAAGAAGCGATTGTGGCGTCCAGTACGTCGATTTCGCCATCAGCAAACGCGAGAAAGAAGCAGAAAACGCAACTGACGGAGCCGAAGAAGACAGCGAGACAGTTGCAGCAAGAGGAGGAAAAGAAGAAGCAGCAGCAGCAGCAACGACAGGAACAATTGAAGACAACGACGATAGCCACGAGAAGCACCAAGGTTACAGAAACCACGCAGCTTGCCGTCTATAAGAGCCCAGAGAAGCAGCAAAAGCAGCAGCAGCAGGACCAGCTCAAGCACCACCCAGAAGAGCTGCAGACGATCCTTCGCGCCTGCGAAGAAGAGCGCGAGCAGCGCCACGCACTCTTCCAGCTGCAGTGCGACAAGCTCATGCAGGAGCTCGAGGAGAAGAAGATCAAGGTCGTGTACGAGACGGCGCTCGCGCGCAAGAAGCTGCTGGACGTCGGCGTGGCGCAGAGCGAAGTGGACCGTATCCTGCCGCTGTGAGTGAGCGCGTTTGTTGGTGAGTCTTGTCTCTTTGTATGGAAATGAATAGGTACATGATGAAAACGCACGCACGCTCAGGTGATGGTAAGTTGTTAGTCGTTGGTTGGTGTTGATACATGCACATTTGAGTTCACATTGTTGTTAATTCATTCGTTGTCTTTCCTACAATTGTCTTCCTATTACTTAAATACTGTTTGGATCAAAATCCATGGCGACCACCATCAATTTCCACTCTTTTCTACAAACCATTTTCTCATGCTTTCATTTTCTCTATTCTACTATTGGAGCGAGAAGCCCGTGGCGTCCGTCTGCAGCAGCATCGCGATCGCCTGCTCAAGCTCCTTCCCACTGCGGTAGAGTGGCACGTCGAGGCGGTTGAAGCACGTGAACACGCGCAGGAACGCACACTCGGGCTTTGGGAGACAGTTGAGCGTGAATGGACACGAGCGTCCATTACTGGAGGTCAGGGCCTTGAAGCCCTGGATGGGGACACGCGCGGACCCGGTCGCGAACTGTAGGATCTGGCCCTGCTCGACAGTCGTGAGCGAGCGCACAATGCGCCAGAACCAGGTTGTCAATTTCACTAGCGACCGCGACTTCTTGCCCAGGACCACCGTGTGCTCCTCCCAGTCGTTCACGTCGATCGTGGGCGAGCCGCAGAGCAACAGCCGCAGCTCCTTGTAGTCGAACGGCGCTAGCAGGTGCACGGGCGCGACGTTGTAGATGCCGCTCACGAGCGCGCCGATCTCGTCGCTCACCGAGTTCGCCAGGTGCCACTTCACAAAGAGCATCACGTACTCCTTGTTTCGCTCCGTGACCTTGATGTTGCGACCGCTCGGCTTGAGGTCCACGGTACCCATCGCCGTGTGGTAGATCGAGGAGTCCAGCGCGTACGGGTCATCGTCATCGCCATCATCGTCGCCTTCGGTCAGCGGCGTCTCCCACAGCAGCTGCAGACTGCGTGCGAGCTTGCTGTCGACTGCCTGGAGGTCGATGAACGAGATCGGGGTGCTGAGAATGTGCTTGAACATGACGTCTGTCAGTGGTGCAGAGACCAAGCGACCCTCCAGCAGCGCCTCCCCCAGCAGCCGTCCGAACGTGCGCAGCTGCAGCAGGTACTCATCCACTGCGATCGGCGCATTCGAGTTGATCGTGTACGCGATACCGTCCTCACTTGCGTGCACGCGCTGGAAGAGCCCGTGGGTGTCATTGAGGAACTCGGCGGCCACGAGCTGGAACCATTCGCCCACAATCCCTCCGGCGTCGATCCCTGGCTCGTTCATGAACTGCACGCACAGAGGGCGATGCAGCTGCTTTTGCAAGACCCGCATGAGTCCCTGCACAGTCGCGCGCAGGAGGTCGTCGCGCGGCACGATGAGCAGCAGGTCGCTGCTGCCCATGAACGGCGAGTCCCAGCGCACATTGAGGATCGACAACGTCTCCTGCATGACCCAGTGGTGTTTCTCCGGGAACGACAGCTCGCGTACCGACTCGATCGCGTGCGGGTACACCCCGCAGGACAGGTTGCTTGGGTCCGTGCGCTGTGCCTCGAGCAACGTGTACACCAGCGCGTTCGCTGCCGGTTCGAGGTAGACCGCGCCGTGTTGAGACTGGTTTTGGCTCTGGCGATGCAAGGGTTGCATCGCTTCCTCGTTGTTGGACAGGAGGCTGGTGCTGTTGACAGTGCGTCCCACGAACGCCGTGGCCTGCGCGATCGGCTCGATGGACGACGAGGGAGACGGGAATGACGATGAGAAGGACGACGGGGAGCTCAGACTCGGCTTGTGGAGGTCGAGAGGGTGGCTGTTATTGTTGTGCTGCTGTTAATACGAGTGTCCTTCGTCCATGGACATGGAGATGGACCCACCGTTCGCGAGCAGCAGGTCTACATTCCGCGTCCACACGATTTGGTTATGCTCCTTGAGCCTCATCTGCCACTCCTTCCGTCGGACCAGCGTGTCCGAGAAGCTCAGTTGCTGCTGTTGTTGCTGCTACTGGGTGGGCTGGCTTAACTGACTGGACTGGTTGTCTGGGACCACCAGCATGAGCACTGACGCTGACGACGACAATGGCGACAACGGGGGCGATCCTGGCGGCGTCGAGAGCGTGACTCCTGAGCGGTTGGTAGACGACGGGGACTCGGGGAGCGGCTCCAGCGGCGTGTGCACCAGGAAACTCGGGTTAAAGTGCGACGAGAAGGACGATGATGACGACAAAGCGGACACTGGTGGTGATGCCGGCACCCCCGCACGATGCAGCGCAGAAGAAGACAGCGCAGACGACGTGGACGACGACGTCGTAGACGAAAACGAGAGCCCCGCGGACGCCGCTGCGTAGAGCGACGCGAGTCGCACGGCCGAGGGTTTGTGGCCGGGGCTCTGCGAGAAGTCCTTCTGCTTCTTGTCGTGGCCGCAGAGCGCGCACGCGATCTTCATCTCGTAGTTGGCAAAGTCGCAGTACCAGCAGATTCAGAGTCGCAGTGGCTCGTCGTCGCTGAGCAGGTCCTCGCGGAAGCAGCTGCACGAGCGCGAGACCATGGCGTCGAAGCTCGAGTCCCGGTGGCCGTACACGCTTGCGCAGCACTTGTACTTGCGGCAGAGCGACTGGAGGCTGCAGCATACGCTGGCGCAGAGCAGCAGTAGGAACATCATGAAGAGCATCGTCACCTACAGGCTCAGCGCCATCGCATGGCTGCTGCTGTCTGCTGCTGCGTCACCACCTGCAGGACCAGTGGATGGCAGTGCGAGGTCGCCCATACCAGCGCTGCGCTCTTCTGGTGCTAGTGATGACGACGGATTGCTGTCGCTAATGGCGCCATTGCCTGTGCTTATGTTGTTGGAGCCGTTCAGCATCTGCGCGTACGAAGAGCTACACACAAGAGCGAGCAGCAGCCGCAGCAGTGTGGTCTTGTTCATTGTCGCCACTGTCGTCATTGTCGTCATTGTCGTCACTCCCATTATCACACGACATCGGTGCTGCATCGATAGCCGCTCGTTCGCTTTACGCTGGATTAGTTTGGTGTCTTTTGCTGGTGCGCGCGCTGCGAGACGTGTGGCGATGGGAATGGGAATGCGGATGGAAAGTCCTCTCGCTCTCAATCGCTCTATCTGCGGACTGGCATGCTGATCGTGTGGACTGCTATGTGATGTTACTACTTATGGTGGAAGAAAGTTCCCGACGCACTGAGCTGAGCTGAGCTGCGACTGTGAGAGAGAGTTGGCTGTGCGGCTGGCTGGCGCGTCGCTTCGCGTGTGCTGTTTATTCTCGATTCATTTTCGTCCGCGATCAAGTGATCAATCATTTTGTGGTAGATTAATTCAAGTTGGAGATGTTCAGAAGTGCCGCCCCTTCGTAATAAGTATGCATATATTTACCTACTACAAAGAGGTTAATGTTGAAGTACAATGTCAAGACTGAAAATGTGTAAATGACATATAAAGTTATGTAATGAAATGATAAAGTCAGCTGTTTTGTGGAGAGGTATTCGCTCGTTACATGGACCAATTCTTTCCATTTCCATCTTGACTCAAATATTCACCTTTTCGCGTCATGCACCATCCAAAGTTGTGTGGGACCAATGCCTTCGTTCTTCTTTATCATTGTTACACTGCGCTATCCGCCCCTTCTTTATGCCTTCGTGCACGAGAGCTTGTGGGTCTTCCAGTCCGCCTTCTGGCACTTGGCGCTGCAGTAGTGCTGGTTCTTGCAGCGCGAGCAGCGCAGCGCCGCGTTCGCCGAGCACATCGCGGCGCCGCACACGTGCACCGCAGTCGGCAGCACTTTCTTTCCTGTGGTGGCGGAGAACGCCGATGCCGGTGACGCGCCCGCCGCGCTCTGCTCCTTGCCGATCTTGATCCAGTCGGCGTCCATCGACATCTCGGACACGCGGAAGTCCATGCGCACAAAGTCGTCGTCTACGTGTATATGGATGTAACAGTGAGCCAGCCAAGTGTCAGCAGATATACGTAGCGCCACAATGCACCACCACCACATACGCGTACAAATCGTCATAAACGTACCGTTGTCAAACACGCGCGCGATGAACGCGTCGCCACGCACTTCGATCATCTTGCCGCACGCCTGCGCGATCACCGATGCGCGTACGTTGGTCGGCAGTCCCTTGGCTGTGCCTTTGTCGTCCACGTACATGTTGACGCCCACGTGGCTCACGGCGCGCGTGTTGAGCATGAGCGGGAATGAGTCCACGAGGCTGTCCATGCCGAGCATCATCTGCAGCATGTCGTCGGTCATGGTCTGGCCCTTGGGCAGTTGGCTCAGTAACTGCTTCTTGAAGATCTCCTGCTGCTCCGCCGTCGAGTTGCCATTGCCGCTCTGCTTGAAGTGCGCGCGCAGGCGGTCCGTGAGGCAGCCGATCTGCGCCTCCTTGTCGTCCGGAAGCGCCACCGCCCACTCCTCCAGCTGCTTCTCGCCGTCCGCAGGCACGCACACGACGAAGAAGCTCTTGCGCGCGGCTTCCTGTTCGCCAACCATCTTCGCTCTTTCCTTTCTGTGTTTTGCGTTGTTATATGTTGTGTCAATCGACCAAGCAGTTTGATGGAAAAGAAGATCCTGGTTTGGAGACTGAATGAGGACGACTGGCTGCTTGGTTATCCCGAATTAGCGTTCCATTCAAACTGCGATCAAATACTTGCGAATTGTAAATCTTTTGGTGCACACTAAAGTAGAAAACAAAGCCACCAAGCACTTTCCTAACTTAATGTGGCAGCTGTTTTGACAACCATCCTCCAATTCTTGCCGCAAATCAAATAGCGCGCCAAAAACATATTTTTTTTGGCGGGGACACACTCGTCCACAAGACCCACTTGCCCATTTGACACATTGCAGAAGCGAGAGGCGCATTGCCTGTCAATCCATTCTAGCAGCCGAGCAAGCACCATGCGCACCGTGCCCGGCCACCTCCAGCTCATCGTCGGCCCGATGTTCAGCGGCAAGAGCACGGAACTCATCCGCCGCGTGCGCCGCTTCGCCCACGCCAAGCTCCAGTGCCTCGTCATCAAGTACAAGAACGACACGCGCTACTCGGAAGAGTGAGTGAAATGCGCCGTGCACATCTGCTACTGCGCTGCAATTGTTATTGCTATTGCTGAGTGTGTGTGAGTGGTACTTACACTATGACACTGCTGTTTCGTGCCATTAGAAAACTGTCGACGCACGACAAGATGCTCTTTGAGGCCAAACCCGTGACGCGCTTGTCGGAAGTGCGGCCGTACCTCGCGAACGCGGACGTGGTTGGCATCGACGAAGGACAGTTCTTCCCAGACGTACGTCCTCACTTACTGATGCGCCTGCTCGATAGTGCCGTGCGCAACAGATGCGAAGACTGATGCTGTTGCCAAATGTGTTGTTGTTGATGGCACAGCTTGTGGAGTTCTGTCTCGAGGCAGCGAATGCAGGCAAAGTGGTCATCGTCGCGGCTTTGGACGGCACGTTTGAGCGGAAGGTAAGCACTTTATAGCTCTCTTCAATTGCTGGAAACTAAGGCAATTAGATTGGCGTTTGCCTATGCTGACCTTTGATTTTGTGTGTGTGTAGCCATTTGGATCGGTTTGCGAATTGATCCCAGCAGCAGAGAATGTCATCAAGCTGAATGCTGTCTGCACGGTCTGCGGCCACGACGCCGGTACGCGCTTTCAATCCAACGCGCTCTTTAGCCTCATCGAAGCTGCATTTATTATGTCTCGCTCACCTAATCAGCTCTATGTGTGCTGACCTTTTCACACGTGTAGCCTTCACGAGACGTATCGTCGCGGACCAGTCTGTCGAGGTACATTGTGTCGTTTGCATCACAAACATCTCGTTCTCAGATGCGCAACTAACTCACCACTATGTTATCATTTGTGTGTCTTTCTGTGATAGCTGATCGGTGGGAGCGACCTGTACGAGCCTCGATGCCGCCAGTGCTTTGACGTCGACGCGTAGAATTGTATGTCACTGCTCATGCATCAAGAGCAAATAGAAGAAGCGAAAACATCCAATATACTTCTAGAGATTTAGGAAACGAGAGCGAAAGATGGCAGCATCTCAGTACGCTCCTCATCGCCCCCCCCAGATAAATCGTTCTCTTGTTTTCAATGTACAGAGAGTTCCATGGTGGACGGATTTGTCATCAAGCCAAGCTCCAATCGGCCTCTTTCAGCCACTTTAGCTGAACGCTTCGTCGTCGGAGAGCGAAAGCTCCTTGCTTTCACTACCAAGTTTTCCAGTACGCTGGGGGGTTCTTTCGGTCTTTCGTAGCTCCTCTGGCTGCTTTGTTATCCCCACTTTCAGGCTCGCTGCTGCTACTCCCATCTACGTCATTCGAGAACGGTGACTTGCGCTCTTCGTGCTTTTGTACAGCAGCTTTCCCGTCGAGTCCCTGAGTCGACTTCTTCCTCGAAAGCGCTGGGTATTTGCTTCGTGGTTCGTTCTCAGAGGGTGATGGGGACGATGACGGGGCCGAGACGGACTGAAGAGCTGTAGTGGTAGACTCGGACTCTTCTTTCTCCTCATTGTTGCTGTTTTGGGTCTTGCCAACACTGGCTGACTTGTCACTCTCCGTTTTTTGCATCAGATCTAGATCTGGTATCGTCTTGCTCCTTTCCAGAATCCTGGGGCTTTGACTTTGTTGGCAGCTCTTGTCCGGTGAGAGCCTGCTTGTGTGGTAACGCTGGCTCGCTCTGGGCATGGGGTCTTGTTGTTTTTGCTGTAGACTTTGAGTTTGTGGACAACATTGTCGAGGCGGAGCACCGGAGCTCCACGCCGTCTCGCAGTTTCCAGCTCAGCGCGACTCGTGGAGATGCGGACTCGGACGCCGCGAGCGAAGTAGCAGCTGAGCGGCCAGCGGCTACTGATGGAGATGAAGGAGCGGATGAGGGTGAGGAGCTACTGGTGGATATGGTGAGTTTGCGCACGAGCTCCCACTTGAGCGCTTTCATGCGCTCTTCGCTCTCCACGGCCGCTTGGGTGGCTTTTTCAGCCTCCAGCTGCGCCTGAGCTGTCTGAAGACAACATCACAACAATACAGACGCCCGTACAGTCAACAATGGTCACTCAGACATTCAAGGCACTGGGCGATGTGGAGCACTGGGTATCAGACTACTTGCGAGAAGAGCGGCGCGTTACCAGTTTTTGCAGCACGTTGAGCTTGAATTGGAGCTCGCGCTTGTCGCTCTTCAATGCCTCCACTTCTGCGTCATGCTTGGTCTTCGCGAGCGCTGCCTGCTCCTTCAGCGCCGCCAGCTCTTTCTTCAGCTTGTTCTGCTTTGCCCCCATGGCTTGAACACTCTTGAAATCACGGTCGAGAGCCCAGGCTTCCAAGGACCGCGCGGGGCAAGTGCTCTACTGATGGAATCAGGAATGGCTGAGCATCAATACCAATCCTACTTATATTTAGTGACCGCATCAAAGACGATCAACAGCAACCAATTTCCACGCATCCATTCTCGCACGAACGCGTGCTTAATAAACTATAATAACTACGACTACAACAAGCCACTCACTCTCATATCAGCAACAACAGCAACTCAGATGTCCTTACTTACTTGCAGCCTTCGCCGCCGACGATCTTCAGACACGCGGTGCTTTCAAAGATCGACATGAGGTTCACGGAGATCGCAAACACGAACACGAGCGCGAAGAAGCTGAAGAGCAGTCCCGAGACGCGCTTGCTCGAGCCGCCGTGCAGCTTTAGCGCCTTGGCCTCGCGCTTCTGCCGGGGCAGCAGCGGCAGCACTGCCAGGTTCAGGAACACGCGCACGCCGTACATGATGAAGAACGTGGACGCCACCTGCCAGCGCACATGGGAAGAGTCCGTCTCAATGTCCTCGTCGTACACGTCAAACGAAGAACCGATGTAGTTGGAGATCGCGATGGACATGGGCCCGGCCAGGTTGTAGACCGTGGTCACGAGCCCGTACGTACTGCTCTCGAAGCCCGGCTCGGCGATCTCGACAATCACGAGGATGCGCACCATCATGGCGAGGCAGTCGAAGAAGCCCACAAGCTGGTCCTTCGCCAGATAAAAGTACATGTTGCGGTACACGTCGAAGACCGTGATGAGCACGCTGGGCAGACCGATGGCGAGCCCCGAGAAGATCGCGATAAGCATCGTCGCGCGCCAGCTCACGTTCAGCAGGTACTTGTGGGTCACGAACGAGCCCGCGGCGTAGACGCCTGTGGTCGCGGACCGGAACAGGTTCTTCGTGAACGGGTCGGCGTGCAACCAGTGCTGGTTGATGGCGTTCGCCGGCGACACGTCGAACGCAAAGCTGAGCTTCTGCAAAAAGCCGTAGAGCACGATCTGCCACGTCGCGCGCTGCTGCATGATTACCCAGAAATTGTGCAGTTGGCCCTTAAGCGACTGGCCCTTCTCGACCTTGCGGTCCTTCAGGTTGAACACTGTGGCCATGATCGCCAGCAGCGCCACGATCGCCATGATCCAGAACACGTCGTTCACCGTGAGCGCGAACTTGAACTTGCCGTTGTACAGCTTGCTGTTCATGCCGAGCGCCACGAGCAGCGTGCCCGAGAGCTCGCCCAGGAACCGCACGCTGTAGACCGTCAGCTGCGCGCGACCGCGCATGTGCTCGAACTCGCGCTGCGCAAACTCCACCATGAGTCCGTCGCACGACACGTCCGCGAAGAGGTAGCCGATCGTGACGACCATGAGCGGGATCACGTACTTGGGGCTGTCCCCGGCCGAGTCCTCGTTGACGACCGGACCGTCTTTGAAGAACCGGTGCGGCTCCACCACGGGGTTCAGCGCCATGACACTCATGATCACGAGCACGCAGCACCAGCCGCCGATGATGTACGGCTTGCGCCGGTACCCGAACACGGGCATGCAGTCTGAGATGATACCGAACACGAACTTGAAATACCACGCAAACATGAGCAGCGTATCCGTCGCGTTCGACTGGTAGCCCTCGAGTCCGAGGTAGATCTTGAAGAACGGGTACACGAGCCCCGGGAGGATGCCGTTGAAGATGCCCACCGCGTAGTAGTTGACCAGCAGCCCCGCGTTCTCGCGCGACAGCAGGTTCACGGGTCCACCGGGACGCAGCGCGCCGGTGGCGCTGGGCGTCGGCGATGTGTACGGGTTCGCAGGCGCTTGAGAACCTTGGACTTGCGTATTATTCCCAGGAAGCCCCATCTGATGGCTCTGGCTGCTGTTCCTGCGCGCTTTATAAGAACCGCGTCTCGGGTTTGACGACTCGCGGAAGCGCGGCAGCAGGTCCTGGCGCGGGCTCTGCGTCTCCACGTACGGCGCCGTCAGCAAAGCATCAGCATCAGCGACATCGTCGTCAGCGCCGCTGGTCACTTTCGCGCTGCCACCGCCACCATCCTGGACGTGGTGCTGCTGTCCGGTCGCGCGCTCGTCATCGCCCAGGAGCGTCATGGGGCTCAGCGGCACGTTCTTCATCGCCTGTCGATCGCCCACTCAGCTTTCAGTCACGTGGCGTTACGTGAATAATAAGATAAGGTGTGCGCGCGGGAGAAGCGAATAGTGAAGTGAACGAGCCACAGACAACAAGCCACAGATGACGGTCGCCACACTGATGTGCGTGTGTTCGCTTGTGACCCACGCACATCTCTCGCTTATTTTCTCCATACAAACAGACAGTGCCGCTTCTTCCGCGAAGAAGAAGAATAGCGAAAGGGATCCGTTGGGGGGATGGGGAACTCATTTTGGCGATTTAGGGAAGAGCTCTCGGATTATGATGTAGCGTAGGTTTTGACAAGTACCGAGTTGATGACGGCGGACATACAAGTGCCAAGGTGTTTGGGATGGTGATGGATGGGGGAGGAGAGTGACAGCATGCTGTTTCGTGGGATTGAAGTGAGAGTGCCACATGTTGCTGCTCTCCAAAATCAAAGCGTCCGATGCGGGTAAGTCGACAAAATGGCCAATTAAGTCGACGCTCGGGTTCAGTTGTCAGTGTCGACTGAAGCCAACCAGTTTTATTGAGCAGATTTCATCGATTTTCGCGATGGATCCGGATCCAGCATTTCACAACCAAATAGTTGAATCGCCATCTGATAGATACCAGTACAGTACATGGTGAGTTTGATTCAAGGATAGCAGTAGCAACCAGTGTAACCCCACAAGGCGAAATCTCAATACTCAACATGTGAGGACGCATGAAGCCTCCAGTGGTCTTCCCTGGAAACAACGAGGTGGTGACCCGAATGGAAAAGCCAAGTGGTGTATTATTGTCTGTCTGTCAAATCGCAGCAAATATTTGGCAGCATCCCACACAAAATTGTGAGGAGAAAGCAGCTTAAGTCGACAGGACAGTGGTACGCAAATGTGTGATGGACGAACAAGAAATCAAATTGACACAAAAATGCCTACCTTTACAAATCTTTCAAGTATCATTTTACTACCTGAAATCGTGAGATGATAACTTATTCGGGTACCCATGGCTTTGAGCCTGTCACCTGACACCTGACGTTTTTTTGCCATATTTGTTGCTCACATTTTAATGCCAGCACTCCATCGATACCGAAGACCAAAGGCCTGAGCAATGCCAAAGACAAAGACAAAGACCTGAACGCAAGTGAATTCAAATCGTATTTTGATCGGGCTTCAGATTCAGATTCTGCTTTTTCTTGATGTGCCCGCTCAAGCTGCTCAAACACAGTGGAAACCCCAGCATCGTCTTCTGAACTTGCATCCGAAGGAGGACGTGGAAGAGAGAAGAGGAATCGAGAAAGAGACACTGACTTCCTTTTTTTCTGTTGTGTTTCTGGCTCTGGAGTGCGCGATTCCGTGAACAAGAGCACAGACTTCCCCTTTAATTTGCTGCTGATAGTGGGAATAGCAAATACTTTACCTCGATCCAGTATAACTCACCAAATACTATTTTCATGAGCTTAGTTCATTCGGACGAAAAGGACCGTTTCGAAGCTGGGTGTTCAACACGAAAGTTCCGTGCGCGTAGTTATTAAACATCTTACAGTGCACATTCGTCCAGCACACGCACGTCACCTTCTTCGTTCCCATTTTATCAGCTTCCACCAATCATATCATCACGCTCACGAATAATGCAAACTGATTGGCTTAAAACAAGAGTCGATGTCTCTGTGCATGCTGAAATGCTTCGCAGACACACATTATTCACTCAAAGCAAGCAGCAGCAAGTGAAGCTCTCAGAAAGAGACTGAAGAATGATGGCGGCGGGCGCGTCCATGCGCGACTTTGAGGCTGCGCAGGCGGAGGCGATGGAGCTGCTGCTGCAGCAGTGCGTCGACACCGCGACGAACGAGCTGCAAGGTACGAGCGCCTGCCGTTCTGCGGAATGAGCAAGCGCTGTGGCTTTTCTCGAGAAATGCAAACTTGACCGGAGTTGTGGTGGTTGACTCAGCATGTAAGGAGGAGGATATGCTAATGGGATGTGCGTGTGTGTGTGTTTTGCTCTGTATGCGACTACATATTGACCTCCCTCGGCAAGCAGTGAGCCCGCGTGAGAGCGCTGCGCACACTGCGTCGCTGATGGATCTGCTGGCGCAGAGCTGCGAAGACGCGAGCGCGATGATGCAGGATATGAGCTACGAAGATGTCGCGACGAGTCTCGCGCACGCAATCAGCGCGACGCAGGAGAGTCTGCGCAACGTGCGCGAGAGTGTAGGCGAGATCCTGGACGATCCGGAGAAGATGCGCACGCTCTGCCAGAACCTGCAGTCGGCCGACCACCCGCTGATGCTTGAAGCGATGGCGGGCGGAGCTGCTCAAGCGCCTGGCAATGCTACCACGGCGGTTGTAAGCAAGAGTTCCACTTCCACAGAGCTCGCTGTGGCTACAGATGAAGAGAACGTGCGCAACATGATGGCGTTTGCAGACAACATGTGCGGCGTGCTGGATGACGCGCTCAGTACGATCACAAAGGACGAGCTCGCACTTGCAGCGCAGCTGTCGCTCGGCATTGCGCAGAAAATGCTCGAGGCCGGTCAGTCGCTTTTCGTGTCTCTGGGTGACGAAGAGCGCCAGAAGCTTCGTGACGACCAGGCAGACCGGATCACAATCGAAGAGCTCCCAGATGACGCAGACGAAACGAGCAAAACTGCTGCGCGTCGTCGTCGCGCGCGATCGATGCAAAAGCAGAAGCACACTGCGGCGCTGCGCACGTACGTCGAGAGCACAGTGATGAAGATACGGGAGCGCGCAACAGAGCATCCGTATCTGGCGGGAGCGCTGGCTACAGCCAGTCTGCCATTTGTTGGGTTTGCGGTACGTGGTGTTTACGTTTGGTGTTGACATGTATTCTTTGAGAGATATGAAACACTGATGACTTTGTGTTTTGTGTGGTATGTATATGTTCAGATTCCGGTCGCGAGCGTCGTTGGCGTTGGCTTGATGGTCGAGAAGTACTACCCGGAGCACGCGTCGCTGACGGTCGAGATGTTCTCCAACTTTGTGCAGATGACGAAGCTCTGGATCCTGCTGATGAAGATCAGCGCGCGGCAGCTCAGCGTCGTCGCGCGCGAGTGCTTCAAGTCCTGGTACGAGTACGCGTCCACGCACGGCTTTATGGCGACGGGCGTGGAGCTTGCGTCGACATCGCTCAGCGTCGGCAGTCTCTGCGTCTCTCGCGTGTACCAGAGCGCAGTCTCGTACGCCACAAGCAGCAACAGCCGAGTGAGTTAGTTCCGACTTTCAACCACTGCTTCTCCGAAGTAACTCGACCGTGGTGAAGAAGTGTCGTGCGCGTGTGGCTCACCTTAAAGGTCTGACTTTCTGCATGAAGGCGATGATAATTTATGGAAATCGTGCGTTGAACTGTGTCTATTCCATTGTTCATTCGAGCCGACTCATTTCCCAATTCGCTGGCTATTGGGTGAATGCTTCAATGACAGCAAAGGCAATTAGCATGGACTTGCAACAGGTTTGGCAATATTTGATGCTCATTGATTTCTCTACGAAGTGCGAAAGTGGAACGTGACGAAACCACGCAGACTCGCGCCAAGACACGTCTGGATTTCCTCGCAGCGCACTTTGACAGCGTACTTGGACTTCCGCTCGAACGCCACGGTCGGTGCGAACGTCAGCAGTCCATCACTGCTGGAGAACGCCACTTTGCCATGCACGCTCGCGCTACTACTCGTGATGTTCGTGACTTTGAGCACCTGCTGCTGCGTGTTGACGTTGGTCACGAGCGGATCCAAATGGATGGCGATGCGCGCTGGGATCCGCTGGCATGATTCACCGTTCACAGGTGAGACGTGGCGGATGTGTCTTTCGAGCGAGTCTTCTTGCCGGAACTTCTCAAGAGCGTCGTGGGTTGATGATAAACCCAGCTCCTGTGCAAATTCTGCAACGACTTGATCTCGTACGTCGATGATCCCGGTTTCTTCATTATCGCCTGCTCGTTTGATCGGCTTTGGCACAAGCTCAATTGCGTGGACGAGCTGCTCAGCGATCAAGAGTTTGGCTTCTTTCAACTCGTTCAGATACTTTCCGAGAAGCTGCAGCGTGAAGATGCACATCTTATCAGTCGCCATCCGCTCGAGATCACCGCCAGATTGGGAGTCGCCTTCCTTGTCTTGACAATTGAGAAAAGCCTGAAGCTCCTGAGCGATTTCTTTCGCTCCTCGAAGGGTTGTACCATCGTTTGTGAGCAGTTCAATGGCTCGCTCAACGATACTTCTCAGGTCGCTTTCAAATCATTCGTTCAGCAGTAGGCTAGCAACCAAAACATGCAACGCAGTGGTTAGTGAAATATCATGAGAATGTACACTTTCGCGCGTCCACTTACTGTCGCAGCCAGCCGCTCGGCGAGAGCTTCATCATGATCGTAAACATATCGATGGCCATTTGATGCAGCTTTGCGGCCACCTTGGAGAAGAACTCAACTGGATAGCAGTCCAGCTCAGGCACCAGTCGCTCTAGCAGGAGCAGATTTTGAATCCATTTCGTGATCCGGTGCTTTCGCAAATCCACTTTTCTCATAAGAACCTTCAGTCGATGCAGCGCCAGGAGCAACAGCGCGAGCTCACGATTCGACGCGCGGTGTTTCCCTTTCAACGCCTCCAAGGACTTCATGACGGACTCTACACCGTCATTTGGAAACCCAAAGAGCGCTTCGAAGTGCTCAAACGTGGTGTAGATGGCGGCCAAAAGTTGTTGTAGTCTGGCTTTCGGCTCGGTCACAGCAGCAGAGTAGTCGTCGCAGACTGTAGTGGTCGAACGTGGAGACGAAGGGCTCTGCAGTGATCGAAGCTTCCGCGCGAATCCACTTGCACTCTTTGTACTGCCACCAGACTCCACTTTGGCCTGTGAAGACTCACGTTGCTCGCGTTCTACCACCAAAGGCTCGAGAAGAAACGGTTCGCTATAGGCTCCAAAGCTGTCGAGGCTGCACTGCGCGACGCGAAAGCAACCTGCGTACGCGTCGGTCGTGATCTTTGCAAACGGCTCAAAGCCCGAGTGCACGACCTTGTACATGCCGTCGATGATTTTCGTCTTTGCCTTGTCAAACCACCACGTTTGATCGTAGCGCTCCCAGAAAGTGTCGGAGAATTTTGCCGTCTCAACAACATAGAAGTACGGAATGAACTCCCGCTCACCTTCATGGACCTCCCCAAAGCGGTTCTCGGACTTTGCATCATCTGGGTCTTCAGTGGCAGTGCTATGGAGCTCGCGTTTCCCAGCGTCAAGCAGTGAGAGGCGAGATGATGTTCCTTTGAATGTGCTCTTCCGACTACCAGTAGACCTAATGCTGTTGCTCTTGATACCAGGTGCTTTGCTGAAATCAAACTCTAACACCACTTGCGTGGGCGTGCGTTGCATCAACTGCGGCTTGGGTGGGACACGAGGAGCATCGTTTGCAACTGGGGTCAGCACTTGCCAGAGCGTCTCGCCCAGGAGGACACTGAACGAAGTGTCCACTTTGGATTTGCTTTTGAGCGAGTACGAGCTGGGTTTGCGCACAGCAACGTCGATTTTCACAGCGCAGAGCGGAGGCAGTGGCTCTTCTGGCGTCGAGGAAGTGCCCATGACCTCACTCGGCTATAGCTCTACTTGTTCCGCTATGCAGTACTGGTGTTGATGACTTGCTGACGACTCAAGAGCTCCAATTGAACTCTGGTTGTCTTTCTTTTTCTCCTCGTGCGTCCCACTGGTACACAATGCGCTCCTTTTCGCCAAACTGGACACAAAGTAGGTTGTCGCACTGGATTCCCACCGTGGATGTATCGATCGTCCACTGTAGCTGCTGGTTGGCATCAGTGGACGAGTCTCGTATGTTTTCCAAGGGGTCTTGAATTTGACCTTTGGCGCTTTGGATGGCGTCGGGGCGGTCTCTTGAGACCCACAGGGATGCAACCACTTTCCTGTGATACGCTGCGGTCGTGACACATTTCGGACGCCCGAAATACAGTTTGACCTGCATGTTTGAGAAACAAAGCAAGCCAAAGCATACCAAACTTTGCCAGATAACAACATGCTCACACAAAGGCTTCCGACAACTCTCACCTGCTCCAGCGGATGCTCCACTTCGAGGTTGCTAGGTAAACTTCGGGAAATTACCGCAAACGCTCTAAATGCAGAGATCTTGGCGCTTGTCAAGGATCCGCCAGTCATTCGTTTTTGCTGTTGCTTGTCACTCTCCAAATGAGAAGAAAAGCTCGGAAGATCCTGATATCCCCCAGTCACAGGATCCACCTTCACGACCAGAAGTCGGTTGTGTTGATCAAGCGAGCTCATCAAGCGCGCTATCAAAAGCGCCAGAGGATGGAGAAAGGTCGGTGCCGAATATGGGAGAATCTCGATGATGCAGCTTACGAGCGTCTCGCCACGACGCAATTTCAATCCTCACAGCTTATCCACTGGCGCGAGCGTTCGTATCAGAACTTCAAGACCGAGCGAGTCCGAGACGCCGTTCCCATGAACGTCCAAGCATCTGAAGCAATGTGGAAGCAGCAATAGGCCCGCTCCTGTTTCACGATGATGCAAGAATGCGCCGGTGCTCGCTCGAATTTTGCTCACAATGTCATCATCGCGCAGCAACTCACGAGGGATCTGGTATTTCAGGGTCGGATCGACTTCGAATTGGTCGTTCACCACGCCAACTTCCATGACGACAGTGGTCAGTTTGCCCTTCCAGTTGCTGATCTCACAGTAGTAGCTCCCCGCATTGTGCGGGTGGATGCTCTGGGAGATGTAGAGGAACGGCTGGGTAGCGCCTTCAATCGGAGCATCGTCATTGAACCACTGGTAGCTCAGTAGCTCACCCTTTGCGATTACTAAAATTTGGACAAACGAGTCGGTTGGTGCGCGAAGCACCGGCGGAAGGTCCTTCAGAATGATTGGCGCGCCTACATGACAACAGAGATCAAGTAAGCATTAGGACAACGGATAATGGACTGTGGTCAGCTACGGGTAAGGCAACCCAACTCAAATCCCCTACCATAGTAGCCCCATTTGTCGACAAACGCTTACCAGATGGCTCAAATCGCATCGACAGCAGCAAGGACGTCGTCTAGTTGCTGTTGTTGTTGGTTGTGGGCCAGAATCTCCCGACAACGCGCTAATGGGAACTCTGGTACACCCGAGAAATAGTCCTGAAGCATGCGGTGGCAATACTGCGCGGGTCGTTGTCAACAGAAGCGGCTAAAAACGAATGACGTGCATAGGTATTCAGTACATATGCTTACCCGCCGCGCACTCTCATAGTGTCTGCCATTGGGCAGCTGCTACGAAGCCTCAAGACACGTTTGCGCGACCGCGACTGCCATCCAGACGGCCATTTCCTCCGGACACTTGTTCACGACCACATTCACGAGCGTGCTGAAGTCCTCGTCGTGTTTCTTCAGGACCACAGGCAGCGTTCGGTCGACGAGCCACGAGAGTTTCTCCAGCTGCCACTGCTGCTCGAGCGCGTAAAACAGCGGCGCACGATGCTGATCACATGCAATCACGTGCATTTAATTCGCTAGTGCTCATATACAATTCCTACATATGGAAAACCGTTCCTTCGCCGCTAAACAAACGCACACACTCATCCAGCAGCTCTGCGCACCTTGGAAACACGGCGCTCACGTACGTAACGAGCTCGAACGGCACGTCGCTCACTCCCTCGCCGTGGTGGTCGAGCGACGTCACCACAGCGTGCAGAGGCAGCTCTCGCTGCGTAATTATATGCGCCACAGCCACGGCCATGAGCCATTTACACTTATAACACACCATCTAGAGGACTTCAACATACACTAACTAACCTCAAAGAAGTGCACTTGGCGCCACTCGCGCGCGGTCGCGACCTGGAACCGATGCTTGCGCTTCAAGACCGCGCACCGCCACGCGCGCATGCACATGAACAGGCGCGCATCATCTCTATGTGAGGCGAACAAGAGCTCTCGCCAGCAGCCTTCCGTAGCAGGTAGACAGAGAGAGAGAGAGAGAGAGAGAGAGAGCGACACGCGTGGTTGAAGGGTTACCGTCCCCTGCATTTTGGAGCCACTTCACGAATGCGGGCGTGAGCGAGTGAACACGTTGAAGCGTTGCGGTTCTCAGAATCAGATTGTATCGCGGCAGTTGTAACCTGTATATAGCGATCGCATCAGATCATCATCATAAATGACAGGGGTTCGATTCAAATTTTGCGCGGTTTATTATGGAGCAGAGCAGAATTGTGAAGCAGGAAAATGGCGGAGCGTGACGACAACGACCGCCGTGAAGAAGCGATGGCGGCGGACGGCGAGCGCCAGCAGCAGCATGGGGAAAGAGAGACGCACGCGTCATCACCATCCACGCTCAGGTGCGTATATGCATGTGGAGAGAGTGTGTGCAACGTAAGCCTGACGAGTTCCTTGTGTCTTGTGTGCACAGTGATACGCTGAATGGCGAGTTTGCGGAGCTCTACGCGTCCAAGATCGCCAAGAAGCTCCACGAGAGTGCTGCGCTGCAGGAGTCACTGGTATGTTTCGCATGAGATCAACGTTGTGCAGGTGTGCGTGTGTTTTATTCATTCGTTGTGTATGTGGCATTGTAGGAAAAGCTCCGGACGCTGCAGCAAGAGTATCTGGAGAAGCAGGTGAAGCAGAACCTGCTCGATAAGCTCATCCACATTGAGACGATGGACGAGCTAGAGGCAGCGATCTCAGCGCCCGCAGGCGTGCACAATGCGCACCGAAACAGCAAGCTGGAGCTCCAGAAGGCGATTCAAGAGCGAGCGAAATGGGTTTTGCGGATCGAGCAGGCGGCGCGCGAGATCGAACATGAGAAGCACAGCGTTGTTGAGCATGATTATGGCCGACCGGCGTTTGAGAGCGAGCTCGAGAGACTCACAAGCGAGTGGAAAGAGCTGCAGAAGCGCAATGCGCAGCGCAAGGCGGGCATCCAGATGGCAACAGGGCTGATGATCAACGACGAAGACGACTGCAGCCGCGTGCTCGACCAGCAGACGCAGAGCATCCAGGAGCTCCATCAAAAGCAGAAGCGCCTAGAGGTATGTAGTTGCTGTTGCTTTCTGTTCATGGATTTGTTGTGAAAATGTAGCTGATCGACTGGATTGCGTGTGGTGATCATGTTTATTGTATAGGACAAGAAGATCGACATCACGACGCAGGTCAAGCAGACGCAGGAGAAGATTAGCGCGGTGGCGAAGAAGAACGACCTGCGAAGCAAAGACGTCGAGGCCAAGCAGCGCCAAGAGGATTTCTTCACGCTCCAGCGCATGAAGCAGTGGTGGGTTGCCATTTTGTCATGAGGTACGAGGTTGCATTGTTTTGTTTGAACTGACACTCTGAGTTTTTTTTCTTGTTACTCTAGGTACGAGGATATGATCCGCATCTCATCGCAGATCTCGGGCATCGAGATCGGCCACATCTCAAACGAGTTCATGGAGGTGACGGTGCTCAAGAGCCACTCGCTGCGCTTCTTTTACGACTCCGAGTCGCTGCGCGTGCGCCACGTTGAGGTAAATCTTTTTCGTTTTGCTTCGCTCCAGCGTAACGCCATTACTTATTGAATTGTGCGGCGGGTTTGTTTTCCAATAGTTTTCTCAGCAGGACGTCGAGGCAGAGGACCTCGTCGCCATCGTGCTCCGAGACAACGACCTGCAGTTCTTCTTGTGCGAGTTCCGGGACCGGATAAGCAACAACAGAGCGTAACAAGAGCAAATGCCGTAGCCTTTTTCGTGCTATACCTTCGTACTAATCGTAAACACTCAAAGATGTATCCATTTTTGTTAAACACAGGAGAAAGAATCAACGACAGCAATTGCGTCAATGATACTGCGAGGCAGCAGCTTCCAAAATCTGGTCTTTCTCATACTCATAATCACAAAGCTCCCATCCTGTTACAGCTCGAGAAGAGCGTCGATCTCCGTCTGCGAGAGTCCCGCCTCCGCAAGCTGCTTCTTCGTGAGCGCGCGCTCGACCTTGAGCTTGAGGTTCGCCACCTGCACTTCGTACCGGAGCTTCTCGCACTCGAGCTTGCATTTCTCTTCCTCCATGAGGAAGCGCTTGCGGTCGCGCTCTTCCCGCGCGGCTTCAAACACCACACGCTGCGTGTTCTCGTAGGTCGCGAAGTTGGTTTCCAAGAGAGCAGCAGTTGGTACTGGTTGCACAGCTGTGCTCCCAGGGCTAGCTGCTGGTACTGGAACTGGAACGATCGCGCCAACGTCGCTGTTGGCACTGCTGGAGATGCTGCTACTGCTGGCACCGACGCTCACGGGAGACTCGGACTTTTGCTTCTGCGGCAACAGAGCAGGCTGGCGTCTCTCCGTCGCGCGGTTCACGAGCGCGACCATCGCTGATGGTGATGCAGCGGATTCGTTAGTATGGCTTTCAGTAGAAAAAGCAGTGCTGGGCGCTGTCGCCGCCCCAGGGCTTGTGGGTACAGCTAACGGCGCTTCCGCAGTCTTCTCGCTGCTTCCTTCTTCCGAGCCTCCTGGCTGCTGCGCCTGCTGTTGCTGCAGTCCTTCTTCGTCACCCGCAGTTGGTTTCTTCAGCGAAACGCGCGAATAGCGCGGTCGTTTACGAGACACCGAGGTCGCTGACGGCGACAGTGACGATGACGAGCCCGACGAAGCAGAAATCAGCGACGACTTCCGGATGATCGTGTCGAAGACGTGGAAATACCGACAGGTGCGCAGCACGTACGCCTCCACGGGGTTGGAGCTCTCAAGACTCCCCTCAAGCCCAGGCGGCAGCTCGCTCAGCGCCAAGGTCGACGCGTCTGGGATCTTCCCGTCGTAGCCGTTCTGCACGAGCCACTTGACGGCGGTGTCGTACGAACGCTCCAGCTCGCTGACCTGCGTGCGGATGTTGGCGTTCTCCCGGTGCAGAATACCGTGCTTCTTCATCTCCGCCTTGATCTGCGTGCAGAGCATCTCGCGGGTCTCGCCGAACTGCGACTTGCCGGCTCGCCAGCGGTCGTAGTTGCCCGGTGCCGCAAGCCACTCGAGCAGTACGGTGATGCTCGTCTTGCCGCCGCGTGTGGCCGCGTCGCTGTCCCAGAGGATGCGCTGCTTCTTCAGCAGCGGGCTCTTGCGGCTCGCAGCGTCGCCAGCTCCGGAGCCAGGCGTCGCTGGAGCTGGGGCTATTGGTGCTGGCGCGCCGGGGGCATTGGCAGAAGAAGGAGCAGCCCCCGCGGCGCTTGGAGCTCCTGCGGCGGAGCTGCTCATGGCACAGGTGGGTGGACTGCTTTTGTTTCTCAAGGATGGAATTTCTAGGTTAAGCTGAATTTCAATTCAGCTTAATCTAACTGCCTGTACCTATCATACCGAAGAATTTCAAAAATCATTTTTTTATATTTTTGAAACTCAGAAATGCTTCTTTTTTAGTTTAGTTTTGAGACGCTTTCGAGCTCTTGTAGAGGAAGAATTGGCAACCTTTTGCTCTTGTAGAGGAAGGATTTTTCGGCAATGATGCCCAACGAACATTTGCGGCGTTCGAAGCAATTGCTCCAATCGTGAGCATCTTGTGGAGTGGGTGAGGAATAATGAAGCTCGCGAAGGCGGCGGCGCAGAAGCTCAAGGGCGTGATCGTCGAGTACGACGTGCTCTGCAGCACGCTCATCGGGCGGTCTGCAGCGGAGCAGGCCGAGCAGCAGCGGCTCAAGCTGGCGGCGGCGGCCGCAGCGAAGAAGAAGCAGGAGGCGGAGAGCTCCTTTGGCGCAGGCTTCACGTCCGTGGGCAACATGTTTGTGAGCGACGTGCGCTCGCTGCTGAAGGACCTGAACCAAGACTCGACCGGCAAGCCGTGGGTCGTGAAGGACCGACTGCAGAGCATGATCCAGGGCCTGCCGTCTCAATGTGCGTCTCCACTTGCGTTTATGATGTGCGGTATTTAGACTATGCTATGAAGGATTGACACATTTGTTTCCCGTTCCGATTGCTTGTTATTCAAATCGCTGTAGATTTAGACAAAGTGACGGGCGATCCAGACAAAGAGCTCGCTGCAGCCGGCAAATCCGATGACGAAGTCCATCTGGAGAAGCAACTGGCGTCTGCATCACAGGAACTCGCGCGCATGCGTGAGGAGAAGGAAGCCGCGCGCAAAGAACAGGAGCGAAGTCGCTTGGAACGAGCTCTCGGAGGCGGCTCCATTGCTGGTGATAGCAGTAGCGGCGGTGACAGCTCTGCGCGCGCTAAGTACTTGGATAAGATCAACCAGCTCAAGGCGAAGGCCAAAAGCCGTCCTGCTGGCGCTGCCAGTGTGATCAGCCCACTCGACGCGGCGGCGGCGGATAACGTGGACCTGACGTCCAAGGGCCTGTCGACGTGGCTTGTGAACGATGGCGCGAACGAATTGCTGGTACGAGCGAACATATATTTTTGACGTGTATCTGGATACATCTGAGAGCCGTAACGAACGAACGAACTGATGCTACTTGTCGTTTCTGCCACCCACCAGAGCTATTCCAGCACGAGAGGTCTGTTCAAAGCCGTGGTGCCAAACCAAGCTCCTGACCAGAACGTAAGAACTCGCTACTTGTGCCACTTGTTTCTGATACCAAACAAAGGCAAAGAACTCTCTCTTACCAAAGTGATTGTTTGGCTCTGTTTTGCCCTGTAGGAGGAGTTCGAGTACTTTCTGAAAGAGGTACGACTCACGTTTGCATGCGCTAAATGGGCTTCATTTGTATTGACAAGACCGCTCATACTGTGTGTTGCCGTTGTTGCACGTGCAGATGGACGGTCAGTTCGACGCGATCATGTCCCGAGACGACTACTTCAAATTCCCAGACCCGCAGCCAATCGTCTCGCTCTGTGGAGAGATGGGGTTGCAGCCTTTCGAGGTGCTGGTCGTCGCGCGCTCGTCCGCTGCTGTCCGAGCTGCAAAGTACGTCGCTGTACTTGTCAATGCGCCTGACTTCGTTCTTATTCTAGATTCCTAACTTTGTTTGGATGAACGGTATGTATTGCACAGAGCGGCGGGCACCCACACGTGCCACTTTCAGCTCTCGGAGAGCGACATGCCCAACCACAACGCGCACTACCGGCTCACAACGCTGCGGGATTTCCAGTTCCTCATCGAAGACTTCAACGGCATCTCATACCGCGGCAAGACCCCCGAGATCGTCTGGTAATCGACAAGGGACGGAAAATCACAGACGAGGACCTCATTTTTGCCGATTAGAAGGGCAGGGGGGTTTTCAACAGAATGCCTTGAGTTGTCCGTGCCTCACATTGTTTGCAGACCCGCGTGGGTGTGTCATATTGTAAAACCCTCAAGAACTAAAACCCTTTCCAGCCATTCGCAGTCGCGACCACGAAGCGCGCGGGTCAGTCCTTGCAGCCGTACTTGTCCACACACGGATTGCCGTAAACGCACGAGCAGGTCTCAAAGCCTCTGCCGTCGCTCTCGATGTCCTTCTGTCTCTTGATCTCTGGGTCCCACTTGGCGCGCGCCGCCTCCTGGTCTCGTCGCAGCTGGTCGGCTTCTTGCTTCACGACGACGTAGTAGATCGTGTCTTTCTCGAGCCCCTGGTACATGCCTCGGGGCTCTTCGCGTACGAGACTGTCGAAAACACCCGCCTTCTCGCGCGCAAAGCGCACCGCACTCGGGTGATGTAAGAGGTGCACGAGGTACTCGGGCATGACGAACGAAAGGCAGTACACTTCGTCGATGTTCGCCTGGGTCGTGGACCCGTCCGCGATCGAATACTCTTCATCGTATTGCTTGTAGACGAGCTTGACCACCCCGTTACCGCACTCTTTTCGCATGCGCTCGGCTTCAGCCATAGCAGCAGTTGCAGCTTGAGCTTGAGCTTCACCTTGAGATTGGGCTTCTGATTCAGCGTTCGCTGTTGCACTCCCATTTTGTGGTTGCTCTGTTGGCGATTCGCTCGGCGTATCAGCAATAACACTCGAGACATCTTCTGCTTGCTCTTGAGAGGACAGTGCTGGTAGGGAACTAAGTGGCAGCTCTATCTTGACAGTTGGGGCAACGCTGGACTTCGCTGCTCTGTTGTTCTTCGCGTCTGCTCTGCTAGGCGAGGCCGCCAGTGTTTTCGCTCCTTTCGGGACCGATGGTGCAGCTTTCTCGGCTCCCTGCGTAGGTAGGAAAATAGGTGAGTTGGCTCCGAGAAATAAATGGCACGCAGGAACAAACCTTTTTGGTCGGAGTCGACAGTGATAAGGAACGGGAGATCGACGGCAACTTGACTACATATTTGCTGCTGTTCGTAGCACCCCCAACAGCTTTTTCCTACAAGAGCGATCGGGTTAGCTGGGAGAACACACACACACATCGCTTTGTTCGAAATAACCGAACGCGCTGAGTTTGGTGGACAGACGTACCGCAGATCAGGACTTTGTTGGTGATGGTAGCGGCGGAGACTTCGCTGCAGGCGTCTTCACACACACTCGTCAAGAGCGCTTAGATCGAATCCGTCAAACCAAATCAGCAGTTCTATGTACCTTCTTCGCCGCTTCAGGGCTGGTGCGTGTAGACTTTACGACTGGGGCTTTGACAGCGCCCATCTCTTTTTCAAACCTTGCAACTTGGCAATCAGCGATGGCATTTGAGACTCGCTTTCTCTTTCCCCCATGACCGAGTGGAATGGGAGCTGGGATTGGCGCACACTAGCAATTGTCAGTGACCAAAAATACACTCCATCGTCGGTCTGGCAGATGAGATGAACGCTGAAAGTCGACGGAGGTTAGAGTTTGGAAGTCACCGAGCATTGGAAAACAAACCTTGTTTTTCACGTCACGGCTTTGCTTTTTCTTTATTTTTCGTTGTCCTTCTTATCGCTTCATCTTCGTCCCTCTCATTCATTCCGTTCTGTCTGTCTGTCACATGTATCTGCGCGTTTCAGTCATAGTTCTCAGCAGCAAAGTTAGTGCAGCTGCGCGAGCTCTTCGATGCGGTTCGTCAAGTCCTCTACCGTGATCGGGTCTTTGTCTTCCAGGTGGCCGTCGTTGTTCAGGAGCTCCACCACTTTCACCATCTGCGGCTTCGCCAAATCCAGAAAGCTCTCGATCAGATCGCCGTCGATAAAGTTCTTCGCCTCAGAGATCGACCGGCGGTTCTCAAAAGTACGCCACTCCTTGTGTGAAAAGCCACCGACGCCTTTGATCACTTTGTTGAGCGCGTTCTGCATCCGAACCAGGAACCCAAACTGGTCCTTGTTGATCGGGAGGATCACACCAATCATGCCGCTCACCGTTCCGAAAAGCATCGACTGGGTGTTCGAAGGAGTCGTCAACGCGGTCAGCTGCTGTCCAACGTCGACCATGTCAGAAGACAACGACGGCAACGACGACGACGAGTTCAGGTTCATCGAGCTGTTCTGCATCACGAGCGAGCCATAGCGGAAGCGGTTCACAAACTCCCCCAGATGGTATTCGCCGACAGTCTCCAGTCGTCCTCGCTCTTCATCCGACACTGCGCCGCTGTTGCGCTGCACCGTGAAAAGGTTGAAATCGGTCTCGCTGCCAATGTACGTATCATCGTCGACAATGCCAAGCGCGGTCATCCAGTTTGAGTTCAGATCTTTCGCGATCTCTTCAATGCTCCCATCCAGCTGCTTGTAGCTCAGCAACGAGATCGATTTCATCAGGTCACCCACAACGATGAAATCGCCTCGCGACTCCATAAACAGCGCCAGCGTGTGGCCGTAGTGACCACACTCCGAGATCAGCTCCTTCTCGTTGTCCGCGTTCTCGCTCCACTTGTACAGATGAACCTTGCTGTTCACGCCCGCGAGCACCTTGCCGTTGAAAGCATTCAAGCAGTAGACAGCGCCCTTCACCTCTTTCTCGATTACTAGTTGCAGTTTGCGCTCGCCGTGAATGCCAGTCACAGAGAATACAAGAATGCGACCCTGGTGCGGCTCGGACTCTTCCTGGTGCACGTACGCCGTTCCGATCACGAAATAGGACGCGTTCGACGAATCGCCACTCAACGGCGTCACGATGATCGAGCACGGTGTCTCGAACGGGTCGAGTCGGTACGAGTTGAGGATTTCAAACGTCTGGTCGTCGATGAGTCGCACAAAGCCTTGGTCAACTTCGTCGCCATTGTCGTCCACGCTGAAGTTGACTGTGAGCACACCAAGCGTGTGGGACTGGCTGTTATGCGCAATTCGTCTAGCCCACTCGTTCAAGTGGAAAGTCTGGATGTGGAGCTTTTGGATGTCGTCCACCGTGCCGATCGTTAACTCTTCTTCTGACGCAAGCGCGAGGCATTCCGGGAAAGATTTAGAGTCGAATGGGCACATCACGTTCACTTCCTTCGCGTTCACATTCGAGAACAGCAGCTTGTTGTTGTTCGAGTAGATCACGGTCGGTCGATCGCACGAGGCAAACACGTGCGTCATGTCCTTCGAGCGGAACGTAGAGAGTGCAATCGGCTGTGAGCCGAGCGACACGCGCTTCCGGTTGCTCAACGCGCCAGTTGTCGCGTCGACGTGGAAATTCACCAGACTACCGTCACCGAGTCCGACCAGAAGGTAGTCCTGACCTTCGAAGGTGTTGCAGAGCACGGAACGCGGCAGCAGATCGTTGCCCAGTGGCTCCTTCGTTACTTGCTGCAAAGTTGGGAGCTGCAGCACGCACACAGAGAAGTTTGTCCAGAGTCCAACGACACAGATCGGGCTTTTCAACGCGTTCATCTCCCAGTTTTGACCCGACGCGCTCTCCATTTTCACATCACCATCTCCATTCACTTGAGCAGCAGCAGCTGCTGCTGCGGCATTCTTGCTGGGAGCGAATGGCGTGATGTCTACACACGCAATCTCGTACTCCAGCTTCACTTGCGCTCTTTCCACGAGTCGGCTGTCTTGGACTTCCAGGTACACGAGCACGCCGCCGGATGTAGCAGCGACGACTTGGGTCGGGTTCGCGGCCGCGACTGTGATACGCGAGCCTGCAGGAGGAGTCCACGTCGACGTCACCTGGAAGCTCTCGGAGCTAATCACGCGCATTTCGCCCTCAGTGACTTGGAGCCACGCGTTTCCCAGCAAGTTGCGGCAGCATAGCGTCTTCACGTTCAGGAACGCGTCGATCTCTTTTTCTTCCATCCCGTCGTCGTCGCCGATCGCGAGGATACGGATTTCGCTCACGTAACTCTGCAGCAGGTACTTGTCGTGCTCGCTCGCAAAAGTCTCGCGCAGAGCCCACATGCCCTTGATACCAGGGAGCTCCGTGCTCGCTTGCTCGTTGATCCCGATTCCGTTGCGGATTACACGCAGCGATCCGTCTTTGTCGGCACCACTGCACGTCACAATCTGTCCCTGTCCTTGACGGTCGAGGTCCATGACGCAGAAGTCGATGATCGGACCAACGTTCACGTACGTGTCCAGCACCTCAATGTACGTGCCCTGCTCGTCGCGTTCGGGGTTGAGCTTGATCAGCTGCGAGTCTCCAAACGCACTGCCCACGAAGACGACGCCGTTGTCCAAATATGAGATGCAGGACGCAATGCTGGTCTCGCCCAGCACTTCCAGGTGCACTCCAGTGACGTCCTTGCCGTTGAACTGCAACGCGACAACAGACAGCGTGCCGTACTGATCTGCGAGCAGGAAGCGCGATCCATCTTTGTCGACCGAGCCGTATACCTGGATCACCGTGCTCTGCATGGGGATCGCGTGGAAGCTCGAGCCGTTGTGGTACACGATGGTTTGATTGGAAACGATGAGCACGCCGCCACAGGGGGCTGGCACCGGCACGAGGAGGCTCGCGCCTGCCTCGACATTCGACTGGCTCCACGGCCCTTCCGCAAAGTCCTTCTCCTTCACGAGGATGTGGTACGTCTTCACGTGGCGCGCCGCTTTGTAGTCCTCGTAGAGCACACAGATCGTCGGCTTGTTGTAGCCGTGGAGGAATTTGATGTCGATCACGCGCAACTCGTCGAGGCGGATGTTGAACGTCTCTTTGAGGATGCCCTTGTTGCTGTCGATCGGGATCACCTTAAAGTAGCCTTCGTACAGGTTCATGCCGATCAGGCGGCCCTCGGGGTCGATGTTGCCGGTCGTGACGATCTCGCTGCTGCGGCCGATCGAGTCGCGGATCGTGCCGTGCGCTTTCGTCACGACCTGCTGCAGCACCGGGTCGTACGCGAGCACGCAGAACTGGAAGCGCTGCGTGACGATGAAGAGCCAGTCCTGCGGCTCGTTTGCAGCGCGGAACACCTCGAAGATCGCGATGCGGCCGTAGAGGTTGATGTCGTGCTGTGGGAAGAGCCCCTCGGGGGTGAGCAGGTGCACCTCGAAGCGCGTCGACTTGGCGAGCAGCAGGTTCACGTCGTTCGGGCCCGTGAACGCCGCCGTGAGCGAGTGCGTCACGCTCGTGGGCTTCTGCGCCGTCGCCACATAGTTGAACGCCATCGGAGGAGGAGAAGATCGCCCTGGTGTGCCCGCCTTCCTTTCTGTTCGCCCCTTGCTTTTGTGTGGAAAGCTGCGGAATAATGCTCGCGCGAAAATGCAAAAACGCAGCAAACCGCGCAAGCAGCTTCCGCGTTTGATTATGGAGAACCGAGGCCAAAATGCACACCTTCAGTAATCGGTTGCATCTGTAAGCACATGGTTTTTAGTATGGTTATGTTTATAAAGGGTACCATATAGTTTTGAAAGGCCGGATTTATGTAATATATTACACGGGTTTCAAAATGGAAAATCAGAGCAATTCAAAACCAATTATATAACCATCCATCTCAAACAAAACAAGCATATTTTTACAAAATAAAAACGATTTTCATGGGGAATAGCAAACTCCGATTTCTGAGTCCGGTGTCCAAAAATGCCATGTCTAAAACCAAGGTTATGTCCAAAACAGTCTCCACTTCCCTCTACAAGAACAGCTGATGCTCTTGTAGAGGAAGAGGGGGTCCATACTCGAAGTGTGTTGCCCCTGTTGAGTCAGAAAGGAAGAAACGTGAGAACGCCCCAAGCTCCTCGATTGAGCACCTCGCTGCATCCGTCCATCCGTCGTCTCGCAGGGCTACAGGGGGCGACCAAGCGCTGTTCCTTGGCAAGAACATCTGCTAACTAACAAGGAGAATTCACACACACACACACTCGCGTCACAACAGCGATGGCGTCGGAAGGAGGGGGCGACACGAGTCAGCGCGCGGCGTTCCGCACGACGACGCTCGTGAGCGGCTTCGAGGGCAAGATCGAGTGCCTCGCGCACTACTCGTCGCGCGTGGTGATCGGCTCGAGCGATGGGCGCCTCGTGATGTACGACACGCGCAAGGGTACGTCGACACCGGGGGTCTCATACGTGTTTGAGCACGGCCAGGCGGTCGAGCAGATCGTCGCCGTGCCGCACATCCGCATGGTGATCGTGATCGCGAACGGCGAGCTCAGTGCCCACGGTGCGACGGACCTGCAGCCGCTCGACTTTGACTTTTCCAAGGTGAACACCCACAAGGCGCGCGTCGTGTGCATCAACCAGCGCGGTCCGCCACACTTCCGACTGGGCGTGGCGCTGCTCAAGCGCAAGATGATCTTGATCTATCAGTACCATAACTCGGACAAGTCGTACAAGTTTCTGCGCGAGTTCACGGTGCAAGAGGTGCCCGAGTCCATGGCGTGGTACCGCAACAAAGTGGTGGTCGGCTTCCGCAAGGACTACTTCTTGCTGAACGACAAGAGCGGAGAGAGCTCGCCGATCAATTCGCCCGGCATCCAGAACCCGCAGGTGTATCCACTCGTGAAGCTGCTCCCAAAAGAAGAGATCCTGATCTCCGTGCTGGACCGCGTCGGCGTGTTCGTGGGCTTCAACGGTGAGCCGCTGCCAAAGACGTCGATCACGTGGTCGCAGTCGCCGATTGCAGTCGAGTACACGGCGCCGTACCTCGTGGGGCTTATCCCGCGCGTTGGCATCGAGATCCACAATGCGCTCGACCAGTCTTTCGTGCAGCTGATCCCGCTCCAGCGCGCGTCATCGATTTTCGGAAACGGCATGAAGTTTGACATGGATCCGCGACCGACAGGCGACCCGGAAGACGTGATCATCGCAGGCGTGCGCGACGGATCCAAGTCCTCGGTCGTCAAGGTGGAGCAGATGCCACTCGACCAGCAGATTGGAGAGCTCCTGGACCGCGGACGCATCGACGAAGCGCAAGACATTGTGCGGAAATCGATCGCGGGCCTGCCCTCGGACAAGCAGCGCAGCAAGATCAAGCGCTTCCAGCGCCAAGCGACCGTCGCGCTTCTTCGCCGCCTCGAGTTTGGATCCGCCGCGGATTACATGTACAAAGCTGCCGTCGAGCCATGCGAGTACCTTGCATTCTTTCCCGAGTTCCAGTGCGACTCGTTCGCGTACGAGCCGGCGATTTTGAAGCCCGAAGTGCTCCCACGCGGTTCGAGCATGTCGCCAGATATCAAGTCGGTAATCAAGGAGATCCTTGCGACGCAGCGGTCGTCGCTCGCGTCGGACGTCGCGCGGTCGGACCCGAACGACCTCATCGCAGCGGCGAACAAGTCGCTGCTGCGCTTCCTCGAGTCATACAAGAGGCACGTGAAGGACAAGGGGCAGTCGCGGTCGCGCGCCATCTCTCGCTCGCGCTCCGTGTCGTCGAGCAACTCGTCGCAAGTCGGCGGTCCAAAGGACGCGCGGCGCACAGAAGCGATTGACACGGCGCTCTTCCGCCTATACGTCGCCTTCAAGAAACAGAAAGAGCTACTCGCGCTCATCGAGGAGAACAAGGAAGCCGAGAGCTGCTCGCTCGAGCTCGAGTCCTGCGAGGCGCTGCTCTTGAAGAACAAGCTCTACTATGAAGTCGGTCAGCTGCGTATTATCCAGGGCAAGCACAAGGATGCAGTGGACGTGTACTCGCGCCTGCACTCAGGTGAGTACAAGCAAACGAACGTGCCTCGCAACGCCGTGGAAGCGGCGATCGACGTGCTGGTCGCGGCGCCAGAGGGCCAGGACAAGTTCATCTATGAGCAGTCGATCTGGATCATGAAGGCGACGACCGCCAAGCAGGCGCTGCGCATCTTTACGGAGCGCAAGCCGCCGCTCTCGTCGAACGACGTTGTCGCTCACTTGCGCGAGCATTCGGACGACCCGTCGATCGTGCAGAAGTACCTCGAGACGCTCGTGAAGAGCGAGCGCGACAATTTCGCGGTCGCGGCTGCCACAAGCTCGACCGAGTCGCTGGGCGTAAACGACAGCTACAGTCACTTCCTGGGCGGCGACGCCGAGGGCGATGACGACGCACAGCTCTCGGAGAACATGTCGGTCGACCCGCACCACACGCGTCTAGCGCTCGAGTACCTCGACGAAGTGCTCAAGCTCGTGAGCGCTGGTGAGACGCCGTCCAAGTCGCATCCTGGAAAGGAACCTGGCTCGTTGGGTGATGCGCGCAAGCGGTTGCTCAAGTTCCTGAAGTCCGGTTCCTCACGATACGACGTGATGCCTCTGGTGGCGAAGATCAAAGGCACCGTGCTCTACAACGAGCTGGTGATCCTCTGCGGCCGCGGCGGGCTCCACGAAGACGCGATCCAGTGCCTCGTGTACGAACTGAACGACCTGAAGGGAGCCGAAAGCTACTCTGCAAAGTACGGCGCAAGTGGCGCGCACCGGTCGTCGTCCTCTGGCGCGAACGGTAATGGCAAAATGAAGAAAACCGAGGGCAACGAAGCGCTGGTGCAGCTGCTGAAGCTCTGTTTCAACCCGCCGGACGAGTCGAAGAAAGCCGCGTTCACGGACTTTGCGTTCCAGCTGCTCAGTCGCCATGGCAAGACCATGGATGGCAAGGCCGTGCTGGAGATCATCCCGGCGAACACGCCGCTG
Organism: Globisporangium spinosum; assembly: GCA_023335535.1. Taxonomy (NCBI): domain Eukaryota; phylum Oomycota; class Peronosporomycetes; order Pythiales; family Pythiaceae; genus Globisporangium; species Globisporangium spinosum. The sequence goes on from JAADVN010000010.1 coordinate 68,703, forward strand.
AACAAGCTCGTGGAGTACTTTAGCCAGGTGCTGCCCAACAGCGCGCACAATGTGCGGGAAATGCGCATCGCCAAGAGCTTGTCGAATATTTACAACCTGCAGGTGCAATGCACGCGCGTGGACAAGCTGAACGCGAGCGTTGAGATCGACCCGAACACGCTCTGCTTCTCGTGCAAGAAACGCATCGGCGACATCGTCTTCGCGGTCTACCCGAACGGCAACGTCGTGCACTACAACTGCACGAACGGCAAGCTCGACGTCTGTCCAGTCACGGGCGAAAGATTTTCGTAAATGCAGTAGGTAGGAAAGGTACGCAGGTACAGTCGTCCCCTGCCTGCCTCGCTTCACAGCCAACCATTCCATCCTCATATAAAAAATTCAATGTCTTTTGTCAACAAAGAGCCTGCGAATGCAAACAAAACACACTTAGCTAGCTACCTATATACAGGATGCAAAAACACCGAGTGACTGAATGCGCTTTGTGCTTAGCGCCGACGAGTCGCCTTTGGCTCGGGCGAATTCATGTAGTTCTGGCACGAGTCCCGGAAGTCCTGACCGAGCTGGATGCGCTCGGCGTCGGAGAACGTGTCACAGACCATCAGGTGGTCGTCGATGCTCTCTTTCGTTTTCACGAGGAAGATGTGCGGGCACGCCGAGACCGGGTAGGGCATCTCGCCGGCCACGTAGTCAGCGAACGTCAGCAGCTTGTTGTGCTTGTACGAGAGCACTTTGCCCGCCTCGAGCCTCCCCGTGGGCGTCCAGTCGGACTTCTCCATGTGCACGCTCCGGATCACGCAGACCTCCTTGCCTTTGAGATGAGGGCAGAGGCGCTTCTGGATCAGACGCCGCAGTCGCAGGTGCGCGAGTCGGTGCGCCGGTTTCTTGCGCTTCGGGTTCCTGCTCTTCGCGGTCGACGTGGACGACGACGTGGTCGACGAAGTGGAGGACGCGGCCCCCGAGTTGGTGGTGGTCGTGGTTCGCTGTGGGGAGAAAGGCGGCGAGGATGACCCCAATGGCGGCAGGAAGTTGGCGCGAGACGGCGGCGTCTTGCTTGGCATGCCCCGCTGCGTCGACTTTGACGGCGTGTTCAGAGCATTCTGTGAAGTGAAGATTAGAAAAGAAGGAGACGTATTGTAAGGCACCCCTGTTGTTGATGAGAGAACAAGCGATGAGAATACATACAGTGTTGGGATCCCTCTGCTCCTTGTCGCGGTGCTGCTGGTACTGCATTCCTGCTGCTCCTGCCCCTGTTGCTGAAGCTCCGGCTCCGCTCGACGGCGGTGCAGTCGAGAGCGAGATCATGTCTTGCAGGCGCTGCCACGACACGTGCGTGTGGCACTTGCTCATCGCCGTCTGCAGCACGTTCTCGTCCGACTCGCGCTGCTCGATCGCGAGCTTCTCAGCCAGTTTGTAGACGCTCGCGGCGCCGCCTCTGTTCGTGCTCAGGTCGAACCGGAAGAGCTCGTACGCCTTGAGCGCATTCTCGCGCGTCAAACACGTTCTGATCGGCACCGACTGCTCCTTGATGTTCACGTTGCAGAGCCACTTCTTGTTTGCGCCACCGGTTTCGCTATCGACTTCTTGGAGGCCCGGGATGCCCGCGTGTCTGTCGAATTTTAACGAGCCGTAGGTTTGCTGCGCTGGGTTGGCGTCTGCGGTTTCCACACTGTCGACGCGCTCACTCAAGCGCTAGTGGAGCATCACATCACATGACACGTAGACAATTACACACTGGTTGGTTCATAGCAGGCGTCGTCATAGGTGCACTCGCTCATACGTGTATCTCACCTGAAGCTCCTGCTGCTGCTTCGGCGTGCGCGCGACGAGCAGGAGCTGCGCGATCTCCTGGCAGAACGCCTGTTTCGTGCCGTACTGGTACGTGTTGAGCCGATGCACAACCGTGAGGCAGTGCTGCTTGAAACGGTCGATGCGCACGAGCTGCTGCAGAGTCTTCTCAGAAACGTCAGCTACGGTAGTAGGCGCGAGAAGAGGAGAAGGAAGGACGGGCGTCGCTTGCGCGCTCTCGACTGCAGCGAAGGGCGGCGATGAAGACGACGGTGCCGCGGAAGAAGAGGGCAGCGCATCCGCAGTAGGAACAGGAGCTTCTGCTGTTGCTGCGGATTCACTCGGAGCAGCCTTGGCGGGAGCTCTCGACCGCGATGCCGACTGCTTCTTCATCTTCTTGCTCACGGACGACTCCGGCGGCGGCGCCTGCGGGCGGAGCAGCTTGAGCACGGGCGAGAACTCGCGCCGGAGCTGCTCGTTCAGAGCCACGATCTCCATACTCAGCGTTTCTTTCAAATCTCGAAATGGTGGCATGAAAATGGTAAATGGGACAGACCTTTTGAACTTATGTGAGAAATGACAAATCTTTTGAACTTATATGACTGCTCACCGGGATTAATTTGAGGAGGTTTGTCTGTGCTTTAGCATGTTCGTGGACTACTGTTTAAAATGATATGGGTAGATTTGCAAGTGTTGATGGGGGATAGATGGCTACAGTTTGCATGGTCTGGGTCTTGTCTTGCCATATGTATCAATTGCCCAGGTGTCTCTGGACGACAGTCTATCCTACTTGTGTTCATTCGTCCAGTCCTACCTACAAGTCGGTGTTGAGACAGAGCGTGACGCTCTGCAGCACCCAGTGGCTCGCGTGCTCGTGGGAGAAGAGGTCA
>JAADVN010000011.1:0-70040 GCA_023335535.1 Globisporangium spinosum
ACCTCCGCCGATCCACGCCACTCTCCTCTTGCTTCCTCGCCAGACCAGCGCTCATCTCGCTCGGTCCTTCGGCTGTATCGTCTGTCCTCGCTTAAGTGCGAGCGCGATCAGACCGTCCGTACTCGCTAAAGTACGCGACCCCCTTACATCCGACGTGACAATGACAAACACAGTTATTACCATGTACTACAGTAGGATCTCCACAATGAATAGCGCGTACGTGCATAGCTGGAGTTTGCATAGCGAGTCTCCCACCTTCTTCGTTCCCTATTGCAATATATGGAACTATGCAATTTGCCAAGTATTGCATAGTGCATCCTTGGGAACCATCTTGCAGACACGGATGCCAACGTCAACTTCCGCGACACGTATGAGCTCCTCGGTGTGGAGGCCACGCAAGAGACCTTGGAGCTCTTGGCTCGAGTGTGCGACGCTATCGCTGAGCAGCTCCGGCAGTAGATGCATGAGGGTCGAGCATTGGACCTCTTGCGCTATAAGCGGAGCAGTACCAGTTCGCTTATCGAGATCCTGGAGCTACTTCCGAGATCAAACGAGCTGGCACGTTGTGTAGTGCTCTTCTGCTTGATACGCCAGATTCGACGACGCTCTGCAGTAGTTGAATGACTCTTGTTGATCTGTCTTCTGCTTGCGTTGCTGTGGTCTAATAGCCCTTTCCTGGGGCTCGTGATGGACCATCGGCTCCAGACATTTGCGATTCCTTCGACCAAGCTTGAATGAGCTCCCTGAGCGCCAGTGCAAGATCGCAAGCCGCCATGAACCTTGTTGATCGTGTGACGAGTGTGTGCGCATCGTGGGACGTATGGGGCAGCATGAGCGCGAGCGAAATGCGAACGAAGAGCACGAGACTCTAGTGTATCAGGGTTTGCAGCGCCTGTTGTGCCATCGTGAATGGTCACTGACGTGTGAGAGATATTAGAGGGTGTGGATGCATGTAGATGGGAGCACATTCGCCATCTGGGGAGAACAAACCAACTGAGGACATCGCAGAAAGTGACGAAGGAGAGGTGTCGAGTGGCGGCTCCTGCCCGGCCATATAGGTGGTGATGTAGTGGCGGTGAGTGAGCAGTACGTGGCCGCCCTTGCGTGTTCATGTTCCCGTGAGCTCTCTGTTTGTAAGAAGAAGCCGCTCGTTGTTTGTTTGTTTGCTGAGAGTTTGTGCTCTTCTTGGGTTTTCTCGGACGTCTATATATTGATTTGCGGCTTCCGTTGGGTCGCGACTCCAGTATCTATCAATAGGATAAGGACATTCAAGAAAGCAAATGACCATCACTGGCTGGCATAACTTGATGAAAACAACCTATCTATGAGTGTCGGTCGACGTTCTGTACACCGTGCACACCTGCATTATACTTGCAGTAGCCATCAATAGATCAACGAGTGTTGGTCGGATGGATGACAATGATGGCTGTCAACTGTCTATCCAATCTGTCGGATTGTCGTGCCATGGGGAATGGATGGAGCGTTCAATGCAGCGACCTGAACAGCATCAGAATGATTTCGTGTGTTGCGTTGGTGACTATCAGGAAGAAATGGGGCTACTGTCTCTCAATATTATAATAGCGCTCATATTATTTTGATAGCAGTTGTGTATTTTGTGGTCTGGACGGCACAACAACAGGTGATTATTTCAGTGCACACCAAAATTCGAATCGTGCGCTGTCAAATGCGTGGTACGATACGGTACATTCGTCTTCCCCATCTGTGACGTGTGCAACTATAGTTTTTGTATCGGCGTCAACAAAACTGAAGTTGTGTTGAGGTGCAGGGCTATACTGTAAAAATCGAAAAAGAAAAGAAAGATAACAAGGGAAATATCGAAAGAAAATGTCATGGAAAAAAGGAAACCGTCAATCTGGTCTGGTCAATCCGTCAAGCGCGTCGATTCACCCGGCACTGAATCGTCGCGAGTCTGCTCAGCCCATTTAGCGGCGCCACCCTCACTGATTCGTCCATTAAGTTGCGATCCAGAGGGTGGAGTTTGCTGTGCTGCTGTGCTGGTGCTGAGCAAGGTGGGCGGAGTCCACACATACAGTATGTAATGTCCTTCCCAGCCAACCAGCTTTTACGCATTTCAACGCCCAGTGCCGCCGTGAATTGCTTGCATTGTTAATGTTACCGCGCGTAACCACATCCACCACCAAAGCTGACCACATGCCCCACATTGTGGTACGGTCCCACTTTTATTGTAAAAATAACCGGGTGGACTGTCCAATCAGAGAGCGTGTTATTTACAAACGGTTGCGTGATTGGCGGAGAGAGAGCGTGAGTAATGGTTGCGGGTCCACCTTCCGCCACCAGCTCCACTGTCCAGTCAGCTTCGTCGAACTGGCAATCACGCGCAGAAACCAGGATGCGCCAGGTCATCCTGCCCTTGATCATGCGTAGCAGTAATAATAGCATTTTTGGGTTGTGCATTAGATTACAAAATCATTATCAAACAGCATTAGAAAAGGTATTTGAGTTTAGTAAACACACCCCACAAACAAACCGAAATCAGGACTAGCGCATCATCCCGCGTCCGCGTGCGTTTCAGCCCCGATTCTTCGATCGTTCGAGTCGGTGGCAGCAGCCCGCTCCAGTTCGCAGGTGTTCCGCTCTGGCTGCTGGCTGGTGGTTTCCTCTGGCTGTCTCGCAATCCCACCACCAAGCGAAGCGAAACCCCCAGTCCTTCCTTCCTTGCTTCCTTTGGGCAGTCACACGCCAGTCTGGGAAACGCCGCCGACGCCCCATAAGCAAAAGGAAATCAGCCGCCGCCGCTTTCCATCGATCGCCTCGCTTCGCATTCACTCACGACGCTCGCACGCGACTGGATTCTCTTTCTGCAACCCGCTCCGTCCATATTCCCAATTACCTATAGGGCTGTCTGCGGTCTGTATCTCTCTTGCACCTGCATCCATCCATCCATCCCATCCCATCGGCATCGGCACCGGCACACCAACAGCAGCTCAAGGGATGACACTCCAGTACATTCTCTCCAGGATGCGCACCTGCAAACCCCCACTCGATGGCGACAGCGGCAACCAGTCGACAGCGGGCTCCTGCTTCGCGTCCGTGGGCACAGCGGCGCACAGCTACCACGGCGATGATGCAGTCGGCTACGGGCCAGGGTACATGGTGGTCGCGGATGGCGTCTCCGGTACGATGAAGGCGTCCGGCGTGCTTGCCCGCTTGCTAGTATCCGAGACGCTCTGCTCGCTCAACAAGCTGCGCAAGCGCGCGCGCGAAGAGCCTATGAAGCCTGCGGACTTGACGACAGCAATCCAGAGCGCGGCCAAGACCGCACGACGAGCAACGAAGCGCAAAGGGCGACTCGACTCGACGCTCACGGTCGTGTACTTTGACGAGGCGTCGCACCAAATGTTTGTGTACACGATCGGCGACTGCAAGTGCGTGCTCATGCGCAACAGCAAGATCGTGTTTGAGAGCGACTCGATCATCTACGACTTCAATGTGCCCGCTGTCGTGTCCAACAACAAGACCATCAACTACACGGGCGAGGTGCACATCCAGACCTGCAAGTACGAAGCTGGCGACGTGTGCATGGTCTTCTCGGACGGCGTGCACGACAACTTGTACGTCGACCAGGTCGTCGCGTGCGTCGAGCCATGCCCAGAGAACGCCGAGGAGATCGCCAAGAAGACGGTGCAGATGGCGAAGAACACATTCACGGACTGCGACGACTACATCCCGTTCGCAGTGTCCGCAGCAGGTTTCTGTCGCGAAGCCATGGCGGAGCTCAAGACGAACAGCAGTGTGAACCTGGAGGAGTACGAAGCGTTCAGCCAGAAATGCCAGAACATCCCGGCGTTCGAGATCACACGACCCATGTTCGCCAAGGAGAACCGCGTGCGGCAGCTCGCGTTCTACAGCGCGTCGAATCTGCTCGCGTTCGCGCACAAGCGCCAGGGCAAGCGAGACGACGTGTCGGTCTGCGCCGCCGTGCTCGCATAGTGAGCAGATCCTCCCACAAGACACACACACATACACACACAGATCACAGGTCGCACACATACAGAGAGAGTGAGAGATGACGCTCCGCCCTACCGTATCCATACAGAATATCCTCTCTATTCTAATTATATTAATAGTAATTCCGTAATTTTAGCTTGTCACTCCATCCATGCTCATGTGCATCAATCGCGTCGCATCGACACCGCCTTTATGCCTTCATAGCAGCTCAATTCTTGGTCCAATTTCAACATGACCTCACTCTGTATCAACACACGGTGTCACTTTTCCCCCATTCATAGAACAAGGTCTAAAGTGGTAGAGTCAGTCAACCAGAATCGATCAAATTTCACAGTGAGATGTCATATGTACCGTGTTTTGGCATTTTGCACCCCACAGCCTCTCTTGACCAGTGAAAACAAACCCTCTTCAGCCAATTGGCATTTGGGTCACAAACGCCACCATCACGCAAGAGCAACAAGCAAGAGCGACCAGCAAGAGCAGTACCAGCCAAAGCGACAAGAGCGATCATGGGCAAGCGCGGACGCAAGGACTTCCGCAACAAGAGCGGCAACTTCAACAAGAAGTCGCGCCAGGCGAGAGACGACATCGCGGACGCGGCCACCGGCGGCTGGGTGGACAAGCGGGAGGACGGCTTCTCCGAATGGGTCTACACCAACGACAACTTCATCAAGTACTACCAGGTAAGTCGGCATGCATTCTGTGTGCGCATTAAGCGCTTGGTTGTACCCACGATAGCATTGTCTAATTGTGTATGTGTTTGTGTGTGTGCTTGTATGTTTGCAGGCGCAAGGCGTGGTGCCAGAGGCGGAATGGGACACGTTCATGAAGTTCCTCGCGACGCCGCTGCCGACGACGTTCCGGATCAACAACTCGTGCCCGTTTGCTGAAAAGTATGTGCGTTTGCTTAGCTCTTATTCAACCTCACACTCCGTTTGCTAACTTCCGCGGCGTGCTGCTTCGCTTGTACTGTACGTAGCATCCGCGAGCGCATTGCGAACGACTTCAAGTTTGACGGCCTCGTGCTGGACGACGAGCAGATTGCGCCGATCGCCAACATGCCATGGTACCCGAACCAGAAGGGATTCCAGTGGTCGGTTGAGCGCCGCAAAGTGCGCAAACTGCCGATCCTCGCCGAGTTCCAGAAGTGGCTTGTGGAGCTCACGAACAGCGGCTCCACCACGCGCCAGGAAGCCGTGAGCATGATCCCACCGCTCATCCTCGGCGTCGAGCCGCACCATAAGGTGCTCGACATGTGCGCCGCACCAGGCTCCAAGACGTCGCAGCTGCTCGAATCGCTCCACGCCCAGGAGCACATCACGGGTGAGACCCCGACGGGTATGGTGATGGCGAACGACATCGACCTCAAGCGCGCGTACATGCTCGTGCACCAGTCGAAGCGCATCGGCTCGCCTGCGCTCCTTGTGACTTGCCACGAGGCGCAGCACATTCCGTACGTTGGAGCGCCAGAGTTGAAGTCCGAGGGCTTCTTCGACCGCATTCTCTGTGACGCGCCATGCAGTGGTGACGGCACGTTGCGTAAGAACCCGATCATCTGGAAGCAGTGGGACGCGAAGAACGGCATTGCGCTGCACCCACTGCAGGTGGAGATCTCGAAGCGCGGTGCGTCGCTGCTCAAGGTCGGCGGCTACATGTGCTACTCGACGTGCACGTTCAACCCACTGGAGAACGAAGCGATCGTCGCGGAGCTGCTGCGCTGGTCGAACGGCGCGCTCGAGCTGGTTGATGTCGCGGACCGCCTGCCGCTCTTGAAGAGACGTCCAGGTATCTCGTCGTGGAAGGTGATGGGCTCGGGCCAAATCGAGTACAATTCGTTCGAGCACTACGTTGCGGAGAACGAGAAGCAGCGCGGCAAGAACAAGATCACGCCGACGATGTTCCCGCCGACGGCCGAGGAAGCGGCGGCGTTCAACTTGGACCGATGCATGCGCTGTGTGCCTCACGACGAGAACACTGGCGGGTTCTTCATCTGTTTGTTCAAGAAGACCGCGCCAACGCCTCAGGAGGAGGAGCCGGAGAAGCGCGCTGGCAAGAAGCACCGCACGCCAACGGAGCCAAAGGAAGAAGGCGTCAAGACTGAAGAAGAAGAGACTGCTGAGGTCAAGACTGAGGAGGAGACCACTGAGGTGAGGGCTGAGGAAGAAGAGGAGGTTGTGGCTGAGGTTGAGCCAAAGGACGAAGCTGCCACTGCCACTGCCGCTGCCGCTGTCCCAGCTGCCAGCACGGACACGAGAGGGCCACGCCTGAACCGCCAGGAGCGCCGCCAGCTCAAGCAGAAGGGCGAAGAGTACGTCGCGCTCGATGACGCGCAGTGGAAGAGCATCCAGGAGCACTTTGGCATCGTGGCGCCGTTCTCCGGCGCACAGCTGTTCACGCGCTCAGACGAGTCCAAGTCAGTGACATTTGTGACCAAGAGCATCACGAGTGAGCTGATCGAGGAGATGAAGGCGAAGAAGCTCAAGGTCGTGTACACGGGTTTGAAGCTCTTTGAGCGCACCGAGTCGAGCGGGAGCACCGTGTACCGCCTGTGCCAAGCGGGTCTGCCACACGTGCTGCCGTTCATCAGCAAGCGCAAGATCACGGTGTCCAAGCGCGAGTTCCAGATGATGCTCGAGCGCCTGGGCGACCTCATGGACTACGACGAGTTCGAGCCAGCGACCCAGAAGATCTTTGAGGACGCGCCACTGGGCAGCATCTCGTGCTCGATGGAGAACCCGCGCTCGCTTGTTGAGTACGTGTTGATATTTGTTTGGCTTATGGTACTGATTTGACCTCTTGTTCCTGTAGGCTAACCGTGTTGCTGTTTATGGATGGGTGTGTTTTCTACCCTATAGGGAGAAGATCATGAACATTGTCGTGTGGCGCGGACGCAACTCGGTGAATGTGATGGCCACGAAGGCGGACGCGGTGGTGCTCCTCTCGGCCATGAAGGAGCTCAAGCTCTTTGACGCACAGGTCAGCGAGGCTGTGCAGCTCGCCAAGCAGAAGCGCGACGCCGAGCGCGCGCAGCGCGACCTGCCCGAGGCGAAGACCGTGGAGGCTGAGACTGTGGCTGTTGCTGAGGAGAAGGAGGAGGCTACTGCCACTCCTGTTGAAGAGTAGACGTGTCGAGGTAGGCTCCGTGGCGATGAAGAGGGTTGCTACAGGTACATAGAGCACCAAAATGGATACTTTTATCGGGAATAACCAACGTGCAAATGGATACATGCATCACTGATCTCCAGTAGAGTCCTACATCACTGAATTGGATTGGTGTCGTGTTTACTTTGGTGATGTTTTGCATGTGTGTTTGTCAGTGGTACAGCGCGATACGATTGTGCGATTGTGCGGGGCAGTCGTCTCGGTAATGGTGAAAGGAGCTCAGACGAAGGTACAGTGGTGCACAATGCGTTTGATGATTGATAACTGGTGGCATCACATGTAAGAGCTCGCCATTTGACTTATTGATGGAGTCAGATGCTGCTTCTTGTTGGTGTTCGTTTCTTGTAGATGCAGCCTCAGTGCACGACGACTCTTTCAGTCTTTCACCTGCTCCTTGGTCTCGCTACACAAGCAGTACGTGCAAGCTGTCGTCACAGCGGTTACATTAACAGAACCTCCGGCTATGGGTTCTGTCGCCGCCATAGAGATGAGATGCCACCGACACACATCTACTACGAGAAGAGAGAGCCTTCCAAAGATCACGTACACAACTCAGCAAGCAATCGCCCAGTCACTGCAGACAAACGCAGTGTCGCCGCCGAAGATTATCACTACGCCAGCCGCGACGTCCAACCGGCAACAGCAGCAGACGCCGAGAATGCAGACTCCTCCAATAGTACGAACCTCTGCTGCGCAAGCTCCACAAATGCAATCTCCTCCAGGCACCACGATTTTCAGAGTGGTTCAAGCGAAGAACTCCGGTACAGCTACAGGCAGCTCAGCACAGGCACCGTCCGTAGCCGCCTTAGCTGTATATTCAACACAGCAGATCTCGCAGCATCCGGTAGGCAGAAAGTTGCACCGCGTTACGCGCAAGGGACAGCGAGAGAGTAAAATGCAACTGCTGAAGAAGAGCGCGCTGTCGAGAAGCCCCACCTGAGGGAGATTCACGCAGGAAAGTGTCCAATGCTTGACCCCGGCCCGAGTCAACCGCTAATAATAGTGGAATCGAGAACGAGAGAGAATGCGGCAAGGGCAAGCGAGCGGTGAATGCAAGTGTGTGAGAGAGAATGTATGAACTACATACGTGTGTGTATCTATCAAATCGATTCATCCCCTCCCCCCCTTCGCTTGTGCGCTCAATGGATAAGTGCAGTTGTGCAGGAATAGCTTTCGAATCCTTCGTTCTAAGCACGGAGCACGGAATGCATGGATCTCACCGGGTTGTCTGCTTGCTTCGGATCGTCGGTAGACAGAGCTCGACAAGACTGGAGGCCAAGCCACACAAACGCACAAGAGACACGTCCGATAGGAAAAGAAAACAGCAACCAGGTTTGCGTGGCACCTTCGTCAGCTCTAGCAGTCAGCATTCGCTTCCGTCGCAGCCCTCGCGTTTGCTTTCCTACGCAATATGAACAGCACCCGGCTGCTGCACAACAGCACGCCTGAGCATCCAGATTCGCCAACATTCACATGGTGCGTGCCTGCTTCCTGTGTGACGATGGCTATCTAGCACCACGAACTAACCGTGAATACTACTGTGCTTCATCTTTCGCTTGCTCTTGTAGCGAGGTGTGCAAAATCTCGGTGCGCTCGGCGCAGAAGCTGCTGGACCACGTCAACTTCTCTCCGCTGCACAAAGCCGCGCTCGAAGGAGGCAGCAAGACCGACGGTCGCCTGCCACTCGGAGCGAGCAGTTCGCCAAAGGTTGCGCGCCAGCGGCGCGCGCTCTATGACGGCACGAAGCTCTTCTGGCGCATCAACGAGACCCTGGAGCTCTGCATTTATGAAGACGTCGGCGCCAACTGTATCACGGTCACCGCGTTTCAGCAGTAATCGACCAAGGTACTAATGCATGTATCCATGGTTTCCCTATGATTCTAGAGGCTAAGGCTTACAAACTTGTCCTGTGTCCTAGAAACTCGCACCGATCCAGGTAGACCTCCGGAGTTTACTGAAAGCCCTCGGACTCGAGGATCACAAGATGTAGGTGAACAGCCACAGCGCAACGCACCCGAAGGACCACAGCCCCGAAGTGCTCAGAGAGTACCTGCTCGCGCGCGTACAGGCGAAGAAAGACCCGCGCGGCCACATCTCGCTCTTCCTCGCCAAAGTGCACGAGCACGAGACGTTGCCGGCGCTGCTGGTGCACGGCTCGTTCCACCACCTGCAGAGTCTGGCTATCGACCTCGCGGTGCGTCGTCGTCATACGGTCGACGACGTGGAAGAAGCGCAGAAGGAGGTGCAGGACGCCGCAGTGGAGCTCAAGAAGGCGCGCGTGCAGACCGAGCACCTCTCGAACCTGGCGCGCATCTCGCTCGAAGTCTTCTCAAAGCGCGGTCACAATCAGCCTGAGTTGGGGAGCAGCAAACACTCGGAGTGGCCGCGCGTCTACGACCGCGTGACGATGAAGAACGCCGTGGAGCACAGCAAAGGCTTTCTACACGCTCTAGAGAAGCACTAAGACTGGAGTTTGTTCTCAGTTCAATAGGCAGTCACTCCATCGTTTACTCGCTATAAACAAGCATAATCCTATCAACTTCCTCATTCCTCCCTCTTACTGCAACTGGCAGGTGGTCGTCTTCATTTTGGCTTGAAGTCTACATGAAGATGAGCTGGAAGTAGTATCAACGAAGAGCTCATTTCAGAGTAGTGCTTAGTGGCGAATGCTTATAGATTAATCAGCTCTCACTACTCGAGAAGTACATGAGCTCCACGTTGCGAGAGGTTCGATCCGCCAATACCTGCCGAGTGGTTGTTGCTCCGACTCGAGAGTCCTCCCGGACTTCTTGGAGGTGACGAAGTCGCAGCTGCTGCTGCCGACTTGCGAGGATCCGTCCACGTGGTCAGACGGTTGATGTGACCGATGAAGAACACGCGGCCCTTTGCATCCGTCTTTTCTTCCCAGCCGAGCGGCAGTGGCTTCAAGGTCTTACTTAAGTGGACACGCTGAGACGACTCGTCTCGCTGCTGCCGGATGTACTGGAGCAGCGCGTCGCAGTAGAGATCGCACTCTTTCTTGTCCGTGTAGTGCAGTGAGGCGTCACCGCCGGCTTTCCAGGGGAGCATCGAGTTCTCACGGTGGCGCGTTGGAAGAGGAGACCCCTTGGCCATCGTCAACGTGTTCGGTGGCTTGGGGCTAACGATCCATTCACAAGGTACGCCAACATAAACAGCAAAACTGAGCTCCTGGCTCGTTGTGTGTGTGGGTTTGCAAAACTTGACAAATTGTAGTAGGAGCCACGTACGATCGGATGCGGGTGGCGATCCCAGGTGAGATCTTCTGCGTGGACGGGTGCATCGCTGGGAAGTTCGTCGTGACGGTGCTCGCGTGAAGCCGGTCGTCTTCCTGCCATTCATGGTCACCAAAAGAGAGAGAGATTGCAGTAAGAGTTGAGACTTCAGGGCTTACCTGACAAAATGAGATCAGTAAACCCGTGGGTAATACAGAATAAATGGCAAGAACGATGCCCTACTTTGTTGTGGTAGTCGGCGATCCGGCGGTTCATGTTGGTGATGCAGTGCTCATGCGCCTCGCGCTCGCTCTTCATGCGGCGCTTTCTATTGAAGGGACCAAACCCATACAAACAATGAGGCAAAGAGTCAGCCAGTGTTCGCAAATGAGACCGGCAAACCACAGTCTCCGATGTCATGTACGTGGGGCTCTCGGATTGGATCTCGTCGGTTGCGGTGATAAAATACACGGTAAGCACAATTGTAGTGTCAGAGCACCTCCCAGCATGTTGTAGTCTGAGCTTTGTAAGCGACTTCTTTACCTTTCTCGCCGCGGTCGACCATGGACCTCGTGGTCGCGAGCACGTGCTTGAAGTGCTTGAGCTCCGCCTGGGTCTGGAACCGGCTGCCCGCATTGCGCTCGTCGAAAGTGCAGAACCCAGCGTGCGTGATACCATTCATGGCGCTTTGAGGTCCGTCTGTCTCTCTGTCTCTCTCTCAAAATCCTATCGAGAGAGAAGTCAATCCACCTGGAAGACAGACACGAGTCCTGGTTCAGATTGAAAGATGTATCAAACAAACTTCGGACCCGATGCCTCCAGAGTCTCAAGCCCAGTCAGTCTTTTGTCGCTGCCGCCATCTTGCTCTTCAAGATGATCAGACAGAGAGGGAAAGCGTGGTGATCCTCCTATTAATAAGCTCGACCAAGCGTTGGCGAGGGTTCCGAGTCCTCTGATGACAAGGCAGTATTGATGGTGCGTATTGGGGGTTTGAAAGGCAATGAAAAGGACCGGTAGCGCACCAAACCACGCCGAGATGGAACTCCCACCGCGCGACCCGGCGCTCTACACAAACGCGTACAAACAGCGCGACCCCAAACCCGAAGCTTTCCACAGTAGCCTTGGCACATGGTAATGCTGGCTTTGCTGTGCAAAACCCCCTTGATACTTGCATTCAACTCAGTGATGGTGACAACCTCGTACCTATTGTCTTTCCTCTACTCTGCTTTTTAGGAACCACTTTGCGGCTGCCAAGCCACTGCTGTACCTCCCAGCGAGGTCTGCGAACCAAGACTTTGACCCAAGAGATCGCCGGCAGCACCTCTGGACCCACAAGCAGCTCGATGGCTTTGATGACATTGTTGAAACGCGCACAGGAGAGCTGCTGAGAACCCAGGGACAGCTACTGCGACCGTGGCACCGCGCGGCGACCCAGGTAGAGAAGATCATGCGCGGCTTCCTCGCTCGACAGCGCTACAGGCGGATCCTGGAGGAGATCGCGAACGCGGCCAACCAACTGGAGCGAGCGAAACACCTTGTGTGGCTCCTCAAGAAGCAGGTCGCAGCCGCGCTGCTGCTCTAACGAGCGTATCAACGGCACGTAGCGTACCTCCAGTACGTGGAGAAGTGTCGTGGTCGACTGCAGAAGTCGACGCGGTTGTTTCTCTTTCGCCTCCATCGACTCCGCGCGACAGCCAAGATCCAGCGCGCATTCCGATGTCATCGACATCGTAAGACTGTACTCTCTCACTTGCACAAGCTCTGCAGGATGTTACACGCGGGTAGATAGAAGTAGCAACTGGACCAGCTGGCGCTCATGTTCACCCAGACGAGGGAGCAAAAGCGCCACCATCAGCAAGAACTGCTCTGGGAGCGCTTTTCGGACAAGATGAACCAGCTGCAGCGCGTCCAGCAGCGGAAAAAGACGATCGGTGCAGTCGTCATGCTGCCGCTGCTAACAATAGTTGGCAGCCAACAACAGTCGAAGCCTTTCATTCTTGCAAAGGCGAAAGTGAGGGGAAAGCAGTCGCGCGGGAGTACGCGGAAGAGCTTGAACCAGGTCTCTTCTCTCCCAGCATTGTCCAAGATCTGAGATGCACTACATGTGCTGCAAGGCGCTATCGAGAACTCGAAGCAGGTTTGCACGGATCCACAACCTGGCTAGCATGGTGGCTTTGTTCTTTCAGTGCCTCATGCTGCCTGTCGAGTGCATTGCCCTCCCATCTCGTGACGTGATCCGAAAGCATGGGTGACCACCAACCAAAATGGCTGCAGTTCAAGCAGAGTCACGCATTTATCATCCAAATAGGTGATTAGTTGTGAATTTAAACGTATTCTCATGACTTTTTTCATAGTAAATGATACCTGATGTCAGTCTTCGAGAGAGACTATAAATAGTGGCATACCTATTTTGCCCCTGACTTGACTTTGGGCAAAATCAAACTCACAAACCGACAGCAACAAGTCAAACCGAGCTTTCAAGGTTCGTGCATGGGATGCAGGCAGTAGATGCAGTCGACGGGTGGATGGATCGATGGATGGATGGATATTGGACGGAGCGAAATCGCGCCCAAGGCACAGCCGCATGACTCTCAGCCCAACCCAGCACAACAGCCGCTGGCTGCCTCATGACCAACCAGCGCATCGTGTGCTGGTGGCTGGCTGGCTGACTCGCTCGCAGCCATATGCAATTGTAGCCTGACTGATTTCCTTCCTGTCTATCTTCTGTCCATGCCCATCTCTCAAGGTCCCCCTCCCAACTACTTATCGCCACGAACTGCTCTCGAGAGATGCCAAGGAAGCCTGCAGTGAGAGCCTCTGCTGCTGCAGCTCAAGCAGCAACGGGCGGTCAAGCAGAGCTCAGCACTCTGACCATGTAAGCAAGAAGCAGTCAGCGACCAGAGGCGGCTTTATTTCCCTAGCGATGCAGGCTATCTGGACTTGCAAACTAACTGTACAATGAATTGATGCTTGACCTTGGCATTAACCAGCGCAATCGATACTACTACTACCAGCAGCACCAGCGCGGAGCCTGTGCCGCGTGCTCAGCGAGAGCGCAAAGCGCGCACAGTCTACTCGCCTTCGACCCCAGCCAAGCGACCAGTAAAGAAAGCAACAGCAGCAGAGCAAAACGGACAGCAAAAGAAGAAGCCTGGGCGCCCAGCCAAAGCCTCAAAAGCTGCTGTGAAGCAGCAGCAACAGCATAACGATACTCTCTCGTCTGAGGACACGGACAACACGGTGCAGGAATCAGGAGCCACCCCCGAGTACAAGAAGCTCGAAGGGCGGATCAAAGGACAGGTTTGGAAACCACTTATCACATTCTCCTGACTTTGTATTCGATTTCTACTAACATCCTAGACCATCACTTTCTAATGCTCGCAGGTGAAGCGATTGCGGTATCAGCTGGCGTTCGTCGAGGCGTACGAGACGGAAGGCTGGCGCCGCGCGAGCCGCGAGAAGCTCAAGCCGAGCAAGGAGCTCGAGACCGCGAACCAGAAGATCCTCAAGGACAAGCGCGCAGTGGTGATCACGCTCGCGGAGCTGCAGCACGCGAACGCGAGCGACACGCAGTACCCGCAGCTCGTTGATGGCGGCGGCAGTGAGCTCTTGCTGCCAGAGGACATCTACTGCTCGCGCTGCGGGGATACAGACGCGGACGAGGACAATGACATCCTGATCTGCGACAGTGAAGGCTGCGCGCGCGCGTACCACCAGAAGTGTCAGAGCCCGTGGTTCAAGACCGAGGACATCCCCGTGGGCGACGAGCTCTGGTACTGCGAGGTGTGCCTCGCGATCTTCAACTCGCTCAAGCTCATCAACTCGGCGTTCGGCACCACGTACGACACGGTTGCTGAGGTGTTTCCGGAGCTGGAGGGCGAGGAAAAGCGCGCTCAACAGGGTGGAGAGGATGACTTGGGCGGTGATGAGGATGAGGATGAAGAGGACGACGAGGACTTTGTAGCTGACGATAAAGATGAAGACGAGGACGACGAAGAGGCTGCAGACACCAGTGATGAGTCGGAAGGAGAGGACTCTGAGGCGAAGCCTACAGAAGAGGAAGAAGCAGAGGTGGAGAGCGACGTCAGTGACCAGGAGCTCAAGTACCTGCGGAAGGCGGACGTCATTGATCTGAACAGGTACGGCCAACTAGGTACTTGGTGCCTTTTTGAGGCCAGCAGCAGTCTTTGCAGCAGCCTTTGCTATTTGTGTTACACTCCCATTAATCTTGCATGTGTCTCTGTGGCTCGTTTTGATAGTCGCTCCATGCGCTCGAACAGCAAGAAGAAGAACGCGAAGAGCTGCACCCAGGAAGAAACTGAAGTTGCAAATCCCTCATTTCTCGGTCAAAGAGCTGCGAAAACCGACCCTGAGACTGGCAAAATCGTGTTCGGCGTCATCGTCGAAGAGCAAGGGGGACAGGGCGATAGCAGTGCTGTCACTGAGTCGCAGTGGCAGGTGGTGTACTATAACGACACGATGGAGATACTCACTCACGCGCAAGTACTCGCAGCGACCGCACTTGCCAAGGAACACGCGACGGAACTTGCAAAGCAGGACGCACATGACGGTGACGACGCCGTCATGAACAACCCAAAGCTCATTGTCCACGGCAAGCGCAAGCGCACGCAGGTCAACTACCGCGAGCTCAACGACGCGATGTTTGCGGGCAAAGCAGACAGCGACGAAGAAGCTGATGGTGATGCTGCCGCTGTGGGTCCTGATGGCGCTTTACTGGACGAGGATGACGAAGATTACGTCCCAGAACCAAAGACGAAGAAGAAGAGCTCTGGCAAGGCAGGCGAGGAGTCTGAGGTCGCGGATGATGATACAGCGACCACGACAACGGGCAAGAGGTCGCGTCGAGAGCGCAAAAACGTCGACTACTACGCGCTCAACGAAGGGCTCGTGGGCTACTAGACAAGATACTCAGACCCACAAGACGACCCTGGAAAACTCTACAATATCACAGAAATAAATAACACACCTTGAGAGTAAACAGACAAGTCTTCTTCCTAACTTATTGATCGAGTCGCGCTCGCAGTTGCCGCTTTCTCGCCTGGAACCAGTGGAATTCGTCGCTGATCTCTCGATATGCGACGCTCCCGGGCGGATGCCGGTCCCTCTGCGCGCGCAGCCGCTCGATGCAGTCGACGACCTCGATCAACTGCCGCTGAACCTGTGTGTTGATGTGCTCTTGCTCGACCGGGTTTGTCGACGAGTGTGGTGCGACGCTTGACGACGGGGCCACCACTCGCGTCGGCTCGAGTCTACTTTCTTCTTCATCTTCGACTTTGTTGCTGGCGTTGTGTTGTGAGGCGGGGCTTGGCGCTTGAGTTCGTGGTGGAGGAGGAGCGCTGGGGCTCACAGCAGCACCAACTACACCACCAGGACCTGGCGACGAGAGACCGCCAGCCACGACCGTGCCGATGAGATCTGGACGCCACTGCAGCCAGCAGTGCAGGTAATAGACTTCCACGCGGCCGCGACAGAACGAGAAGAAGTCGTACTTGGCCATCGAGACTGCGGACGGCTTCGCCTTCGCCTTCGCGTTCGCCATCATCACGGTGCACGCGCGCTGGTGTTTCTGCACGACGTCTCGCCACATGCCCTTGAGTGTGACCGGAGGGTGGCCCTCCGCCACCACTTTGGACGGGTCGATGTTGCCCATACACTCGTGCTCTACCAGCAGCAGGCTGAATGCGGGCGTGTCCGACACGAACGCTTCGCGCACGTCCCGCCAGAAGTCGGCGGAGGCATCCATCGCACCTTCTCCCAGGAGTAGTCGGGACGCGAAGGGCTCCGAGAAGAGCACGTTGAGCAGCCGGACCGCGCAATGCTGGGTCAGAGCGCGCGCAAGTGCTGGCGATGACCACTTGGTCGCCGAGGACGGCGGCTCGTCAGCGACAGCGCAGGTGTCTCCACCAGCTTCACTGCGCGGACTGGTGGCGAAGCGCTGCTGCCTGCTTTCGTCGAGCGCCATGACGCTGACCTTGCTGTGGTTGGCATATCGACCGGACCTCGTGGAGGACACGCGT
The DNA here is from genome assembly GCA_023335535.1 of Globisporangium spinosum. NCBI lineage: Eukaryota > Oomycota > Peronosporomycetes > Pythiales > Pythiaceae > Globisporangium > Globisporangium spinosum. Next base: position 16,424 of record JAADVN010000011.1, read on the forward strand.
CGCTGGTAGCGCTCTGAGCGCAGCATGCGCGGCGAGAGCTGCTCGTGGGGCTCTCGTGTCCGTCGTTCTGCTCCATCCTGAACGGTTATTGCTCGCCGGTGGTCAAGGTGGCCCTGAGTGAGTCATCAAAGCATCTGATGCTTTTCAGAGTTTTGAAGTACGTGATTGGCTAAAACAGCATACAGACGTATTTTAGGCCAATAGTAGAAGCGAGCTAAACGCGCTTCCTAAAGTCGATTTGGTTCCAATAAAGTATCTAGCAGTAGCAAGACATCGAGTTAGCTCGAGGTCGACGAAGGGAAGCGAATTACTACTATTCATTAAAGTATAGGAGTTCACGTTTCTAGCATCACCCCAGTTCAGCTCCTTGACAATCAGTACATGGGGAAGCTCGGGTTCGCTGAGCGCGCGTACTCCGTGTAGCCTCCGTCGACATTCTGGACGTTCGCGACACCGTTTTCCAGCAGCCATTGCGTGACGACCACCGAGTCCACGCCACGACGGCAGATCACAAACGTTCGCAGGCGGTGCTGATGATGATTTGAGCTAGTACTCGACTTGCTGCTATCGCTGGTCTCGGAGGTCAGTCGAGGTAGAAACTGTCCAATGAGCGACTGCGGATCCCCTCGCTGTTTCACAAACCTCTCGAACGGCATGTGCATAGCCTCGGGAAAGTGCACCATATCGAACTGGTTTCGAGCGCGTGTGTCGATCAACACGTAGCTATTCGCGTTGCTAGCGGTGCAACTATTGCGAAATGCGCCAAAGTCTTTGGCGCTGATGCGGTTCTCTGGCGCTAGGTACACTGGCGCGTTGTCAGTGTTCGCAGTACACACGAGCTGCTCGGTGCGCAGCAAAGCTCGCGTCCCTGATGGTGACGACGATGAGTGCGTTCGTCGCGCGCTTGGACTGCACGCCGCGCAGTCGCTTCTGCGCTTGGTGCCGATCTTCAGACGTCGAAACTGGCCGTCATACGCGTCGTAGAAGCACTGGACGCCCACGAGCGGCTCGCCAACGCCCGTGAGCACCTTGACCGCCTCCATGGCTTGCAGACAGCCGATGACCCCAGGCACGACGCCCAGAACGCCGTTCTCCGAGCAGCTCATCGCTGCCGCTGACGGCTGCGGCTTTGGGTACAGACATCGGTAGCACCCGGCTGATACCGAAGTATCATCATCACCATCATCGTTGGCATCAAAGGTGAACACTGTGACTTGACCCTCGAGTCCCAGCGCACTACCGGAGACCAGCGGTTTGCCGGTCAACGCGCACGCGTCGTTCACCAAGTAGCGCGCCGTCACGTTATCCGATGCGTCGACCACGACGTCGTACTGCCTAACGAGCTCCAGCGCGTTTGTGCCGTTCAAGCGGATCTGGTACAGCTCGCAGTGCACGTCAGGGTTGAGACTCGCGATGCGCTTGCGCGCAGACGCCACCTTTGGCTCGTGCAGCGTCGTCTCATCGTGGATCACCTGGCGATGCAAGTTCGAGCGCTCGACGCGGTCGTCGTCCACGAGTCCCAAGTGGCCTACGCCCATGGCCGCCAAATAGAGCGCGACGGGCGAGCCAAGGCCGCCCACGCCCACGACCAGCACGCGCGCGCCGCGCAGCTTGAGCTGGCTCTGTACGCCGCCAAACTCCTTCACGAGCATCTGGCGCCCGTAGCGCTGTAGCTCGGCACGCGTCATGGGCGAGTATGTATTCGCAGGCGGTGATGTTGCAGTGCCTTTGTCATCTGTTGTGTCAGCTGGTGACGGGTTGATCTCTTGCTTGACGTGGACATCGCCGCCTTGGATGCGCGCCAGTTGCGCCTGCAGCGCGTCATTCTCTCGCTGCAGCGCGCAGAGCTGCTCAGCTAGCGAGGCACAGCGCGCACAGCTCGCGTCGCGTGAGTCGCATGGCGCTCTTGCTGGCGGAGTGGCAGACGTCATCGCTACGCTTTCGGCCTCTCTCTCGAGTGTGTGTCTGGTGCGCAATTGCGCAATTGACCCCGTCACCAAAACCCAAAAAAGGTGGGCGGTCAAACGAATCAGCCTTTGATAATGAGTACATATATTTTCATACGATATAAATAGGCAATTATAGTATTCTTATCACGCAATAGCATCTTCGAGAAGTAAAAATTTAAACGAAAAAGAAGGCAATAAAATCATTCACGTACAAGAGAAAGTGCATATCGCAACAGATCAATCAACCAATCCGAATGTCATCGATCGCCATCAAAAAGCACAGAGCACAAGCAAAGCAGAAGAGCGTGTGTGATAGAGAGAGAGAGAGAGAAAGAGAGAGAGATAGAGAGAGAGAGAGAGAGAGAGAGAGAGAGAGAGCAAATGTGGGCAAGAAGAGCAACCACCTCAGCGTCACGCGTACAGTGCTCCCAGCGCAGCGCCCGCCTGCTCTCAGGCGCATCAAGCAGCGGCAATGAATCCGCGCAACTGCTGCGTCTGCTGGAGCAAGTGGCAGCCGGAAAGGTACACTAAACGCGCTGATCTCTTTGGTTGTCCTTTGACACGTGCCGTGCATGGTAGCAGCAGCGCCTTGGTCTGTCTATCTGTCGGTGGTATTTGTTCACGACTGCGTTGTGTGTGCATATATGATCGACTACTGTAGGTCTCTCCGACAGCTGCCGCCGCGCAGTGCCAGACGCTCGAGTACGAGGACATCGGCGGCTACGCCAAGATCGACACGCACCGGTTCGCGCGCACGGGCTTCCCCGAGGTCGTCTACGCCGAGGGCAAGACGAGCGATCAGGTGGCGCAGATCCTGGAGCTCATGGTGCGCAAGGGTGTGGACGCGAACGTGATGGCGTCGCGCGTGGCACCAGAGAGCGTCGATGCGATCCGCAGCAAAGTGGCGCCGGTATGGTGTTGTGTTGTCTCTTGTGTCTGAAAGATTGATATATAGGAAAAGGGGTTCTGATACCAGTTTGGGCGTTGTGTGTGTGTGTGTGTGCTCTCTCACAGGAGCTCGAGTTCTTTTACTACCAGACTGCACGCATCTTGGCGTCGAGAGACCTGGCGAAGGCGGAGAACGATGGGGGTGAACAGAAGAAAGAGGTATGAGGACCCCAAGAGTGTGGTGTCATCTGGCAACTGCTTAGAAGAGCGTGCGCTCATGTTTACACAACTGCGTTGTGCGCCTGATGAACTGCAGGGTGTTGCGGCTGTCCTCTGTGCGGGCACTTCAGATCTCCCAGTTGCTGAAGAAGCAGCGATCACACTCGGTACGAAGTCCACCCTCCGCTATGTTACTCCCCGCACATTTGCAACTTGGTTCATCAGGTGTGTGTTTGAAATTATACTTTGCAGAGCTCGCGGGATACCAAGTGGCGCGTCTCTATGACGTGGGCGTCGCGGGGATCCACCGCCTGCTACGCAACCAGCACGTGCTGCACGAGTCGGACGTCGCGATCTGCGTCGCGGGCATGGATGGCGCGCTCCCCGGTGTTGTCGTGCGTTTTCATCAAACTGAGGTGCTGTCTACATGCAAGCGGACTGGTTGGTACTGACTGATGCGGCTATGTTACTGTGTGGTCTGGTGCAACAGGGTGGCTTGACGGAGAGTCCAGTGATCGCAGTGCCTACGAGTGTCGGGTGCGTGTGCGTCTCTGCCTGATGCTCTTGTTGGCACCAGTCCCACTCCACTTGATGCTCGGGGCTTACCTTTCTGGCATTGATGATTTTACAGATATGGAGCCGCGTTCGGAGGGCTCGCGCCGCTGCTGACGATGCTGAACGCGTGCTCGCCGGGCGTCGGCGTCGTCAACATTGACAACGGCTTTGGAGCTGCGGTCCTTGCAGGTGCGTTGCTGATGTTGAAGCTCTGATTGGTATCAAATATGGTTGGTCTACTGGGTGGCACATGTCCTAACCGTCGTGGACTGTTTGTTGAGTGGGCAGCTCGGATTCTGAGCTCGAAAAGGCAACACTAGATTTAGCAGTCTCTTATGAAGGGCAGTCTTTCTCGACGAGCTTTCTTCTTCGAAGAGCATTTTTTTAGACTATATTACGAAGATATCGTTAAACCCGTTTTACTCGACTAAAAACGATAAGAGTTGTCTTAAAGATGGGTCTGTCTTAAACCCGACATTACGTCGACTTCTTGTTTTTTGTATGTCGGATGTAATCCAGGGAGTCTCTCGAATTTGCATCGAGCATAGTTAAACCAACTGATCCACGTAATCGCCACAAAAAATGCTCAAAAGTAAACTCGCAAGTGTATTCCCAAGATTCGGAGTCTGAATCACTTGGTTAAAGTATGACTCTTTTCAAACAGCGAGTCCGAGCCAAGACCGTGCTTCTGGGCTTCTGCGCATCATCAAGGCAAAAAGCAGCCAAGCCCAAAAGAGCTGAGTGAATGGGACGCAAGAAGCCCACTTCGACGCGCAGGCGTGTCGGCATCAACTACGTCCAGCATGGCTCGACACCGCTGAACCCCACGTCGTCCACCATGGCGTCTGCGACCACGCCCACGCTCCCGCCGCGCATGGCCGCGTCTGCGGCGCTCTCACCGGATGCAGCAACCGGAGCAGCTACAACAACGTCCACGCCAATCACCACCAGCCTCACTCTTGAAGAGCCCCCGAATCCGCCGTTCAGCTTTGCTTTGCACAAGACAGCGATTCCTGGGCTGGACGCCGTCAAGCCACCGCAGGTCGAGAGCGAGCGCATGGTGGACGTGTCGACGCCGGAGCTTCCATTGACCACAGTAGCACCAGCAACAGACGTACAGAAGGAAGCAGCGCAAGGAGAGTTTGTGGCAGCAGACGCTCATGAAACAGAACCTGAACAAGAAGAGGGCGAGAAGGCAGTGGTGGTCGAGAAAATTCTCGCTCAACAGCAGCAGCAAGACGGAGAGATCGTTGGCCTGCGTCACAGCAGCGATGCAGCAACGACATCGCCGAGTGCAGCAGACATCGACAGTGAAGCCACATTGCTGCCTGCTCCGTCACCAGCTTCATCGTCGCCATCGAAATCGCGCTCATCATCCTTGGCGTCATCGCCGCTTCCGCGTATGCACCAACAACGCCAGCACCAGCAATCACAACCACCACCACCACCACCAACATCAGCACAGGCAGCAGCACCACAACGACCACCACAAGAGCGCATGATCACGATTAGTGCAACAGAACTCGAGCGGTGGCAACAGCGAGTAGTGGCGCACATTGAGAACCATTTCTCCAGTACGTGTTGACGTTTGCTTGCGCTTGTCTTATGACCCGGCTTCTAGCTAACGGCTCAAATAAATGTGATGTCACGAAACACAGACGAGCAGCTCAAGCGGATCGCCGAGTTCGGTCGCGCGCACGCCAACCTGCTGGTCGAGGCGAAGGAGTACGTGTACAACATCGAGACGCAGCTGACCGCGCAGTTCGAGAAGGAGCGTACAGACATCCGCGCGCAGGCGGAGGCGTACGTCGCGCAAGTGCAGCTGGAGAACCAGCAGCTACGCCGCACGATCGACGAGCTGCAGCACCAGATCGTGCTGCTGCGGCTGCCGAGTCGTCGTAATCGGATCACTGTCGCGGACGATGAAGACGATGAGAACGGGGACGATGAAGATGAAGACGATGATGAAGGAGATGACGATGCTGAGAATGAAGTGGAAGTGCAGGCGGATGTCGCCGTTAGAGAAGATGGCGCCGACGAAGTGTTGAGCGACTCGAGCAGCTCTTCGTGCGGATCTCCGGATGTGGAGTTCGTGGAGGTGAAGCTCAAGCGCAAGAGCAAGCAGCTGCGGTATGACAACAGAGAAGAAGAGCAGGAAGAGCGAAGAGAGCGCAGGAAGAAAGGCGCAAAGCTGCTGCTGCTGTGCGATGCCAACACTGACAGCCACCGCGACATGGAGAAAGTGTGCGAGGTCTCTGCAGATGTCTCGGCCTCGTCCATGATGGTGGACGAAGTGGGCGAAGCTGGCTGAACGGCTGTGTGAGCTCACGCGATTAACCAGACTGGTGCATCCGATTAGACTCGTCTCCTATTTATTAAGAAACTGCTCACTGTGACCAATGATTGGCACACACACGCAAGAATACAGACAGACCTTGACTCAAAGGATCTATTCTGTCCACAGACCATAGTTGTTGAATAAGTTGGTATTGACTTTGATGCATTGCACGAAGCGGGCAAAACTGGATCCCAATGCAAACACACCCAAAAATAAAAGAAGGGCTAGAGATGCAGCTACCACTGAAGCTGTCTATGCTCCTCTATGCCTTGCACTCGCGGCCCTTGCCGCCAGTGACAGGCACGTGCCAGCAGTGACCCTTCTTGTAGCCACCCTTGACGATCTGGTCCTTGTTGTCGCTGAAGACCCACTTGCTGTCGAATGTCACGAACTCGGTCTTGAGCCAGTCCTCCGACACGTGCAGCTCGAAGAAGCCGTACGGGTTGCCCGGGGCGATCCACGCGTGGTCCACAAACTTCTCTGCGACCTCGGGAGGGTGGCCCGAGGTCTCACTCTGGATGCCGCCGCCGCCGCCGTTCTCGTAAAAGTGCGTGCCCCACTTGCTGATGTCGTGGTTGAAGCCGTGCGTGTGGCCGTTCATCCAGAGGTGCACGCCGTGGTCCTTCGTGATCATGTACCACTCCTTCATCTTGTCCTCGCTCATGTGGAAGTGCGGCGAGTAGTGCGAGTTGATGATCTTCCACGTTGCCTTGGACGCCGCCAAGTCCTTCTTGATGCCCGTAAGCGAGTCGTCCCACCACTTCTTCACGGTCTTGGCGCACGCGTCGTACATCGCTCTGTCGCCGCCGGCGCACAGCTCGTCACCTGGGAGGCGGTCGTTGCAGGTGTTGCCGAGTGCCTTCGCCTCCGCCTCACCCAGACCCTTTTCCTTGACGAACCCATAGCACTGGCAGCAAATCTGCATCACGCCGTGCGAGTCGGCGTAGTTCGTGTCGATGTTGAAGATGTCCACCGACACGCCGTTCTTCTCCACCGACTCCTTGTAGTAATGGTCCGTGAGCTTCCAGCGGTTGTTGTTCGGGCTCTTGTAGTCCGCCTGCAGCGTGAACTTCTTGTTCAGGTAGTCCAGCATCTCGTCAATGCTCTTGCACTTGCGGAACTGGTAGTCCACATCGCCGCAGATGTGGTCCGAGCCACCGAGATCGTGGTTGCCCACGACGTTGATCCAGGGGATGCCCTCGAGCGACTTCTGGTTGTACACGTCTTCGAAAGTCGTCTGCATGCGGTACGCGATGTCGTCCGGACCAGCACCGTTCCAGTAGATGTTGTCGCCGTGGCCGATCACACGCACTGGCGAGATCGCCGCAGCGGACTGCGACAGGATCTCGGCGACGTTGATCTGCGCCCAGTAGTCCGTCTTATACTCCACCGAGCCGTTCGCGGTCTTGCGGTACTTGTTGCAGCACGAGCCGGGCTTGTCGGTTGTGGCCCCCCAGTCGCCGATCGCGAGCATCGAGAACGCGGTTACAGCTGCATCGGTTCACAAGTTTATCATAAAGGATCCCAAATAATCATTAATCAGCCGTGATTAATCAATCAAACACACGCACAACGCAACACACGGTACCATCATCACCACAAACACAAGCACACGTTACGGATTCGTACCTTTTTCAGGATCAGAGGATGGTTCCAGACTCGCAGCGCTGCCGGACGAGGAGCCCGCGGTCGAGCCGCCACCGAGCAGTGAGTCGTCCGAGACGTTCGCCGGCGCGACCGTGCCCGCCGCCGAGGACGAGCTGTTGCTGCTGGCGGCGTCCGAGTTGTTGCCGCTGGACGTGGACGCGTTGCTCGAGCCGCCGCCCGTGACCGCGACGATCACGCCCACGGCGATGCCGATCACCACGAGCACGCCGACGATGATGAACGCCTTTCTCGCCATTGCTACCACTCGATCAATCTACTGTAACGGGTTGTTAGATTGGATCCGACTTCCGTCGCGGAAGAATGGAGAATGAAGATGAAGAGAGAGGCTCTGGTGGCAGCGGCGGGTGGCAGGTGGCGGGATGGATGGCAGCGTCTTTCTTCCCTGGTTGTCAGGAGTGACCGTGTTGCATACTTTAATCAAGACATTTATCTTCTCTGTTGCCCTCCCCCCCCCAAAAGAACAATCCATCACGCCACCGCAAACTGCAACCATGAGGAATGCAGTATTGGGTGCGCGATTAAGTTTACATACAAATCTCAAGACAAGTGTTTTTTGAAAAGCCCACATGCAGTATGTGACGAGGACGATGCAAAAGGTCCTCAAACGCTCCGCTCGAGAAAAATGGCATGTCGTCAGCGACAGGAACAATCATAGTATAAAAGGCCGCCACAAGCAGGTCTCAATGCTTCTGTCGTAAAAGCGATTTGGAGAATCATCACTGCTTCTTAAATGTGTTAGCTAGGTTAAAGTGATCGCTTGCAATGGAAAGTTTTGGTTTTCCAGTTAGGCCGCGTCTTTTGCCAAGTGGTGGAGGTGTGAAATTTTTGAGGAATTGGGTGTCTTCAGTTCAATGGATCCGCTCATTTACCTTCTTAACTAGCATATCTCGACCTGCTATATTTTGTCTCAAACAGCACCCGACAAAGACTCAACATGCACACCTTCACCTCTATACTCATTATCTAAGGTGTCTGATGATAAACTTAAGCCTCTACTCACTGTACGCTTCAGGAAGTTGTGCAGCAAATTAAACCCTCGTCCTTTGCGTTTGAGTCGCTGATTGGTTGACCCACGATTGTCTGACTCTTTTCTACCCGAAAAAATGAATCCTCGGATGGCGACAGTCAGACGAAAAGCACCACCTTTCTTCCTTCCTTTCCGGAGACGGGTGGAACTGGCTTCTTCAACCCACCGTAGCGTAATGCGCACCCAAGCCAAAATAGAACAAGCTCTTTTTCGCTTTTTGCATTTTCCTGACTGCTTTTGTTGTTATTGTATTGCTTCATGCGGAAACTGCCAGAACGTTGTTGGCTTGCCATGTTGCAGGCAATTCGTCTTCTCATACCTTGCATAAACCACAACAATAGCCTTTGGTGTGGTTTAAAAGAAATGTCGAGCGCGAGCGACAACAGGGAGCTGAGCTGTGTCTCTGAATACCGTGGTGGTTTTTGCGGCCTCTGTGTGCGTCAGTCAAACAGGCGTGCTACAATATGGTTTCACAACTCGCAAACGCCTCGCACACAGAGAAGAAAAACATGCAAAGGGTATGTCTGGTTTTGGGGGTCGTGGTTGGAGGGGATCCTCCTGAAACAAAAGATAGTGGTTGCCTGTATGACAAAGATCATGCTCATCGTCCACGTCCTTCCAAAGCATTTTGTATTATGCAATGCTCTTTGGAGGTCCACGTCGGGTATCCGATGCCACATAGATATCTAGAGATGCAGCGAATCACTCGAGTGATTCGAGAGGCTCTCGCCTATTTTCGAGAGATCTTCCTAATGTCACCTCGATAGTTTGGAGGGAGGGAGACCTGAAAGGTCTCATACCCAGTCTCCTCAGACTCAGGTAAAGATCACAACGAATCAGACTCCCGACTCAGTCATATTTGAAATTCCATCCTCACAAGACCCGCACGACGGTTCACTCGCTTCAACATTAACCGGACCGGACCGGTTCATCCAGCAAAAAAAGATCCGCGCCGGTCCCTCTCCCCTCTCTCTCCCCATTCAATCTGCTGCGAAAGAGCAACATCGGATTCGACGCAGGAAGCACGCGAACAAGCAGAAGACAGCACTTGCTCGCTCTCTTTCCTCTCTTGCATCCTTCCCCTTCCTATTCGCTCTCTCCACGTGACGACGGAGCCGCGCTCTTCCAACCGCCGCCTCCCGCCTGTCACCTCCCCTCTGCATCTCTACGTCTGCTGCATTTGAACGTCTCTCTGCACGCTCCATTCTACCAAAGAAAAAAACCAAAAGATCAAAAAGCAACATGGCTGATCAAGTGGACGCGCAGCAAACCGCTGACGGCGCCGCCGCGCTCGGCTCGCAGTGGTCGGAGCACAACGCGCCGAACGGACGCAAGTACTACTACAACGGCGTCACGGGCGAGTCGACCTGGGAACGGTGAGTGGTTGGTTGTGTGGACGCATCGCAACGGCTTTCTTTCGCGACGGGCGCGCATTGAATACACCAAGAGAGATCTTTCTCGGTGGTGCCGCTGTCGCTGGGAAGACTATGCATGGAGTCTGTATCCTTGAATGTTGATATCTAACCTGTATGTGATGCTGTGCTCTCTCTCTCTCTCTCGCTCGCTCGCTCGTTTTCGTCTTTGTAGCCCTGCTGAGCTGTCCGCCCCACAGGCGGAGATTCCTCGCTCGGCTGGCGCCGTTGCTGGTGGTGCTGCCGCTGCTGCGTCGGGCTTCCCGCAAGCTCAGCAGACGCCAGCGCAAGGCCAACAAGGTGAGTTTGTGTAGGAGTGGATCTCTATTGGTCGCGATCTAACCGTGGATGATCTCTGGTGGGTCTTGTAGGTGCTGCTCCTTACGGACAATACCCTCAAGCGTATGGACAGCCAATCGCGGCGTATCCGAACCCGTACAGCGGAGCTGGTTACATGTACCCATACCCACAGCACTATGGTACGTGCGTCAATCACTTGTTCTGTGGTTGGTGCCAGTCTGTCTGCATGGTAGCTGATCATGTGCTTCTCTTTGAATCTTACAGGATACGCTCCACAAGTCGCTGGTCCTGGTCCGCCGATTCAGACCACTGAAAGCGGCCAAGGTAAGCGAGCGACTTTATCTTCATCATCTGCGTGTCTATATGTGTGCACATGTACTAAATGCGTGCTCGGTCGCGACTGCATATCTATCTGCATGGTCGATATGTGCATATTGTTTGTGTGTTGCGAACAGGACCTCCTGGATGCAACCTGTTTGTGTTTCACATCCCAAACGACATGACTAACCAAGACCTCTTCAATTACTTCGCTACTTTCGGAAACGTCATTAGCGCCCGCATTATGGTGGAGAAGGAGACTGGCAGAAGTCGTGGATTCGGTATGTTGCCTCCCGAGAAGTCTTTGCGTGATGATTGATCACAGAGTAAAGTGTGACTCACTTTCTATCTATGCATCAACAGGTTTCGTGAGCTACGACAATGCTCCATCTGCGGATGCCGCCATCAAGGGAATGAACGGCTTCCAGGTCGGCCGCAAGCGCTTGAAAGTGCAGCACAAGAAGGAGAAGGGCCAGGGACCGATGTTCGGCGACATGGACTCGGACGCCAATGAGCTCGCTCCGCACGACCAGTCGAACCTGCCAACGGTTTAAGCTCGAGAACGATAAATCACTATTATGGACGGTGTCTGGCGACTGAGAGAGAGGAAAGATCGAGAGAAGCGCCGGCGCAGCAAACAAGAACGAACTGGAAACGAACCAACAAGCGAACACAACAACAAACAACACATAAGAAACACAAAATGGAGAGTGAGTGAAGAAGAAGAAGAAGAGGACGACAGCGAGCGTGTGGTCTTTCTCCGAATCAGCGAGTATCCAGGTACAACAACAGCAAAACAAGAAGAAGAAAAAAAAGATGAAACGAAGATTGAGCGGTATGGGCAGTCAAGTGGTATCATCGACGAAAAGCGCGGTCTCTCTGTTTTTGGTCGCTCTATGCAATGCATATTGGATGATGCGTATGTATGTATCTAGGCAACTTGACGATGATTTTTTGGAGCAAAACAACTTGCCTACGGAGTTCATCATAGTACATGGCGGTGCGTCTTCTTTCGTCTTTGCAAGCGGAAGAAAGCGCGGGACGATGCAATGAACAGACATGTAAGCTTTTTTCGGAGATATATACACAAGACGCGCCTCCGCCGTTGATCCATTTCACTTCACGCTGCAAGCTTTCTTGTTTGTTTGTTTGCTGGTCACTTGTGCGTGATCCTCCTGTTCACTGTTGCTCAACCTCTTTGTGTAGCTCTTCATTTTTGGTGGCAATCTTTTGGATTGTTGGTCTCCACACGTTTGCTGCTCAGCAGCCCACTTCAACTTTGGGAGGTGACGCGAAGGTGCGCGTGAGGAGCTCCTGGATGCTCCTGTTACATTCGCGCAACCGACACGGATCATTCTGGCGCTCGCTCCAAGCAAAATGATCCTGAGCAGTCCAGCTGTGTAAGTGAGCGAGCGGACGACTGGCTGGTGATGAATGCGGATCGATCGATGGGCTTTCATCGTCTTTGCCAGACACACAGGTGCGCTGTAGTAGTAGTTGTTGTTGTGTGTGTGTGGCGTACGTACGCACCAGCCACTAACGATACAGTCCACTATTCGCCATGAAATGAAAGTGAAAAGGCTCATGTCATGCTCAACTGGCTGCCCGCAGTGACGAATGCTTTCATCAGGAAAAGACGTTGATCCCCGCGGCAATGTACGCAACCCTCTCTATACTTCTCTGCTGGACTCAAATGCCGCACATGACGAATGTGTATACAACCTCCTGTCGCTCTCTCTTTGGATTCGATTAGCCAACATTGGCTGGCATGGAGCACGGCGCGTTGGACAACGGCTCTGTCACATTTGTTTTGCATGCATGCGAGTGAGTGAGCGAGTGTGCGTTTGATTGGCTCTCGTCAATCGAGCAAAGCAAACGTCTGCAAGTGCTGCATTTTCCGGCCGTTGCGAAAGAAATCGTGTCGCGCATTGTGCTGTTGTGAGCGAAGAGAACGCGAAGAGGAACAGAACAGGCCAGTCAGGGATGGATGCTCCTACGCTTCTCAGGTCAACGCAGATGCGCTCCTTCGCATTTTTTCTCAGGGTCCTGTTTCAATGCATTTTCATTCATGCACTTTCATTGGCGCGTCCACGGATCATGACATCGCTCGCTCATCAATGGTGAAGAGCGCTTCAACACCAACAGCAGACAAGAGAGAGTCTCAGATGGCTGGATGGCTGGATGAATGGATGAATGGGTGGCGGCCAGCCAACCAGCTGCTTCTCAGTTGGCACCGCTCGGTCTCGATCGGACGATGGCGACGAGCAGAGAACCAGCGGCTCCTCTAGGGATGATGCTCGTCACCGTCTCACTCTTTCGCGCTCGTTCGCTCGCTCCTGGGCCAGCCATTTCCATTCGGTTCGTCCGTCTGAGCAGATGGGCTGGATGCGGATGCGTCTGACGGCCCGCGGCTGCAAGGCTCTGAGACAACTCAACGCATTATCAAATGCAATGATGACAGCCTCTCGCTCTCTTGTTTTGTTTGCTTTGTTCTGTTTGCTTCATACTTGGTGTTGCTTGTTATTGCTTGCAAATTGTCCATGCTAGTTGCTCTGCCTCTTGCTGGTATTATTAACTACAGTGTTGGTAATAATAATTCCACACGACTGCACTATTACGTGCACACGAGGTTGCCATGCATGCAACCACATGACCGCCTGCGACTCGGTTCAGGTCGGAGACCTATCCGTCGCGCATTGTCTTCTCTCTTCGTCAGGTTGACGACTGCAGGCACGTTGAAGTCCCAGGTGCTGCAAGGAAATGCATTGTTGTGAACGTGCAACCAACCAGGATCGACTTCTTGCCGCAGAGGCTTGGTCACTGAGGCTCGCTCCATGGTTCTCACGACGCAACCGGCCTTTGAAGGTATGAACGATGGGATTGAGGGGTTATCTTGCTTGCTGACGGGGAGCGCACGTCTCCTAGCACGGCCAGCGCACGATTCCGAGCGGTGGAGGGCGAGGCAGGCCACGCCCTCCGGGCCGCCTTCTTGATTCACTTATGCACGCGGTGTCAAAATAGAATGTGAGAAGCCAAGCCCACGAAAACGCAAAAGTGGTGTTTGCTAGAAATCCACAACAAGGAGTTCAATAGAACTTGATAAAAATGAGGACCAATGTGTAACTAGTCATTTAATGGACGATCCAATCGCATCAAAGGCATTTTAAAATTCATAGGCAATGGGAAGCACGACCGTTGGCACTTAGCCCCCATTCACTGCACACAATTCGTACACTAACATTTTCCGCATATATCGATCCTTTCAACATGCCAGCTTTTATAAAATAATTGCTGAGTGACTTGTGGGCTGTCCTCAGCCTACTGTAATGGCCTTGTATCGGCACTCTACATCAACTCATGATAATGGATGTGGGGGGGATGTAGAACCACGAACTTTCCTGATGAACCCTCGGTGTGTCCCAAGGTCCCAAAGCCGGCGGTATGAACAGTATGAATGATCTCACTCGCCGCCAAGCGTCAAGAATCACACACATTTGCGGTGAGAACACACCACATCGAACAAGCAAGCCAAGGCCCTTGCTTGCTTGCAATTGCTTGCATGATCGTCTGATGTATCCCTGTTCCTGGTTGTTTCTGTTTCGTGTCACGCACATGTCCCCGCAAGAAACAAGCAAGAAAGCGAGAGGGGAGGAAGCAAGTGCGAAAAGATGTCTCCATTGAGAGGCAGAAGCAAGTGCTTCTGTAAGCCGAAACGGCGGTACAATCCGTCGAATATAAAAAACGAGCAAATGGATTCCCACAAGAGAGAAACAAACAAGACAACAAACATATTATCAGCAACACCAAAACAAGAAAGAAAACAAGAACAACTGTTTGACTGACTTGTGAATGAGAACGAGTTTGGAATACGCAGCCCCCATTTCTGTGGTAAGCAACCAATTTTGATGAGCGTGCATATTGACACCTGGAGCGACAGCATCTGGGCATGTTTCTCACCACCACCATCAGCGCCATTTAAACCCTCAACCTCCGAGCCAACAACATGCCTTAAAGTGTCAGATGGCTTTCCAATCAGAGCATCCATCGCAAATATTAGCAACAACAAACACATGTAGAACAACAGCACTTCGTTGCTATTGTTGTTGCATTTGTCCTGCGTCCAAGGGTTGCAAACGAACTGGGAGATCAGAGTGATGATTCATCTACACAAAGCGCAAATACGGCTGTTTATTTTTATTTTTATTTTGTTGTTGTGGACTTGTAGCCTGTGTAACGTTGCGCTCGGGGAAAAGACAGCTAAAAGACCTGAGAACGAATTGTTTGCTGGCTTGTCTTGTTTGTGCGAGCTATCAAGGCGAGTGCTGGCTTGCTTTCGGTCTGTCTGGTGTTGACGTTGGCAGCCACCACGTGTCCTGCTTTCCTGGGCGTCTTGGCTGCCCACTGCCAGTCTGGTCTGTTTGTCTTGTAAACGCGTGTCGGATTCGTTGTCACCAGTGAATGTAGGGGAATCAGAAGTGGTGCCACGGGCTGAGAGGAGTTGGATCAGCTTCGGTCCATCGCCACTAGGCGATTATTTATATTTACAAAACGGCATATCCATCCGCACAAACAAGAAACGACGCACATCATGCTAAATGGGCCGCCTTCATGTGTGTGCTGGCTGGGGTCCACTTGCAGAGCCACGAAATTTGCGGCGCTGCTTCAACGCAAAGCAAACAAGCAAATCTTGCTTTGTGTAAGCTTGCCTAGCTCACAACGAGCAAGCCTCACGTGAAATCCGCACTTTTTAGACGTTTTCGTCTTGTTTACTTGCTTGCATGTGTGCAGCACAACAAACGTCGTGACTGCACATATAATCCTCAGCAGCCGCGTTTTGTGCGGCTTTGTACCAGGTTGCAAACAAGCAAAAAACAAGCACCCAGCGCAAATCTGGGAATTAAGCTCCGTTTGCATGGTCTTTGTGTGAGTTTGGCGTGTGCAAAGATCCATCGCTGTTAAGTGCTCAGAATATAAACAGGAGCACGCGCAAAGCAAAGCGCAGCCGTGGAAGGCTGACTGCATGCTCACTCGCTGGCAATCCATTCTGTCTACCAAATCCGAGCGAGCGCTGATGTCGCGCCACGTGGAGATCTTGGCAGCAGCAAATCAACTTAGGTGTGCAAATGGACCCTCCCATTTCGGTATTGGAAGCGTTTCGGTATGTATACTTTGTTGCCTTGTTTGGATTTGTGTGGTGTGCAACTTGTACTTTGCGAGTTGTGCTTGCTTGCTATTTGATACACAAGGCGTATCCTGTCAAGTGCAACTGCAAGGATGCTTGTGTTTGTGTTGTTTGCTTTTATTTGACGAAACAAAGTTCAGACGTGGGCTGGCTCCTCAGAACTGCGAGGACGACACAGCGAGAAACAAAAAGCAACCACTTCATTCGTTTGCGGCGCTCTCCCTCGTGCCCCTCGGAGGGAACCCATTTGAAAAAGATGCTCCCAATGGACTCTCGCGCCTGATTTTGATGGACTCGTGGGTTGAAAAACCAAACACAAATGGCTCGCATGCTTGCGTCCGCTGTACACAGACAGAGAGCCCTCAAGGCTCAAGGCTCAAAGCGCAAGCTTGCGGACCTCAAGATCGTGTGCGAGCTGTTTGTTCGTTTGCTTGCAGCTACTGGTTGGGTGTCTGACAACAAGCAGAGCTTTTCTATTGCGCAAGAGCTTGTGGCGAAAGATCCGGTTTGGCTGCTGGCGTCGGGCTCTGGCGAAATAGCTAGCTGACGGCACTGAGATGATAATGATAGGGAATGCAAATGGGGAGAGGCTCTTATCTCTTATACGCAAGTGCCACCTGTGCGCTCTTGTTTTTTTTTTCTTGTCTGCAGGGATTTGGAACCCTACACGAGTCAAAATAGAATGGATCTGGCTATCGCTCGGTCTCAACAATGGGGGGAAACCGTCAAACAAGTCAGCACACGCCTGACGTTAAACCTGTTGGGCAGTGAACTGTCAGCTAAACATGCACGTCTTGCTTGCTCAGCATATTGGATACAGTACCTAGGCCTATGAAATGGAGGTGAGCTTGTCGCAAGGTGGCATTGCCATTGCTTGCTTGCCGTCTCAACGGCTCACTTGCTGAGCAGTACGGTACACTCGGATTCGTGTGTATCGCACTACAACAGGTCGCTGGACATCCAGCGCGCAGTCACAACAACACCCTCCGTCGTGCAGCACCGCTGCTGTTTTCTCCGGCTGCACCAGATCAACGGCCATCAAGTCGCCGCCGCCGCGACATTTGCATCGGAGATTGTTCCTGTGCTGTTCTAAAGAAGGCGGCGGGCTCCATGACCTCAAGTCCCAAGTCCAGTGAAGCCATAGCGAGCATCTTCCTTGTGCGGATAGCCCAAATTTCTCAGCCCCATCGAGGTCCAAATGGCTCAAACGGTCACCGCAGGCCAAGCCTCTGAGATGACCTTTCAAGCCCAGCCGAAAGATCACAAAGAGGAACAGTAGCGAAATGGAAATGGGTGGATGGATGGCT
The DNA here is from genome assembly GCA_023335535.1 of Globisporangium spinosum. NCBI lineage: Eukaryota > Oomycota > Peronosporomycetes > Pythiales > Pythiaceae > Globisporangium > Globisporangium spinosum. The sequence goes on from JAADVN010000011.1 coordinate 33,587, forward strand.
CCAGTCCGCAAAACCAACAGTGGGAGCGTCCCAGAAAGGAGCTCTTCTTGCAGATCCGAAAAGCCCAGCAAATGGGATAAAATCAGGGCGTATCTTGCGCCATATGAAGACCCTCATCTTGCAAGTAAATCGCGGATAGGAACCGATGTGGTCCATTTTCACTGTATCACACCTGTATCGTGACACGTGGAGACTGGCTCAGGACAGCAAGGATTCTATGATCGGCAGCCCAAAATCAAGTGTACACACAGAGCGGCGGCACCGCGCGCGTGTTCTCACGTGTGTGTTTGGCTTACGATGCTCCAGTCTGTTGTTGTTCTGTGATATGAGGCAGACTGCAGCGCTCAGACAGCACTATACTCGTTTTGGTTTGTTTGGGGTGCGTGCTAGTTCCACATCCACTCCAACTGCTCTCCTATCGTCGTAAGTGCATTCAAAAGGCACCCTTATGTGTCCAACTTTCGTATTCAGTTGACTGATGCGGCACCTCAGCCGCGCTCACCTCATTGGTTCATCCACAGGATCGCCATATGCTTTCTTTGGGGCGGCTACAATCAGACGAGGCAGGTTATTGATGGCTTGTTTTTTTCAGTGGGCGCCTTGCTCTTGGACAAGCAACTTGCAAAGCGAGGAAGATTGAGGAGCCCGCAAACACTCCACATAAACTTGCCAGCAAGCGCAAAGCAAACTCCGCAAAAGCCGCAAGACAAGACAAAAGCTTGTCTTGTCTTGTCTTGTGCCTTGGCTTGCTGCTGCTGCTTGTTGTTGTTGGTTGTAAGCTTGTAAAGTTGCCAACAATTTGCGACCACCACATTCGAAAAAGAACGAATTAGTGGGCGGAACGAACTTGCGTGCGTGTTGTGTGGCTCGCAAAACACAACAACAATATGCACACGAATTTGCCAGCAACGCAAACAACCACACACAACAATATGCAAAGCGCGAAAGTGAGCCCAAGTTCGCTTGTGGTTTGTTAGTGGGGGTTTCAAAAAGCGTAACAGTTTCCAACTCGAGATCGAAAAAACTGAGGCAATATGTTTACTTGTTGACTCTGGCGGCGTGGTCGCGCCAAATCAAATGACCCACACACACACGTACGAAACCGCCATTTGTGGCCGCTGGTCGGTCGATCGATCGTCAGCTCAAAAACAAAACTCAGCCGTTCTGGTGTTGCCACATCCGCACGCGGTGGGTTTTGCGCTTTTGCTTTCGTCAGCACATGCGCCAGTGCTTGTGCGGTCAGCTCGCACCCCAGTTGGCACCTATCATTTCGCCCAAGCAGCAGCAGCCCTCGCTCCCCTACGGTACAAGACTCGCAGCCACAATAAACAAGAGCATTCGGACCCGCCAAGCTGTGGACTTGCTTGGCTTGTGATGGCAAATGCGCCTGCTGTTTTGCTTTTTCGTGCTGCTTGCCGCTTGCCCTGCCAGTTGGGGACGAGCTTGGTGATACGAACGCTTTTAAAATGGAGGCGATTTGGCTCAGAATCCTAAGATGTACCAGTTTTCGGATGACTCGATGCGTATTTGGTCCGTTCGGCTAATGAAACGGACAGTTTGCCCTAACGCCCCTGTCTGCCTATCAAATGGGAGAGCTGTTGTCGCTTGGGTTTGGTATGCACTTGATTGATTTGGAAATCTTGGAATTCATCAGGCGTTGATGTGCGCAATAAAACCATGTGATGCTTGGACAGATAAGAAAAAAACACGCACATCTTGTTTTCTTGAAAGAGATCCAGAGCGCTGGCTGGCGGCGTTGAGTGTATTGCAATGCCCCTTGTGTTTCATTTTTGGGGTATTGAAAGGCAGTCTTGAGACAGCATTGTAAAACGTGAGATAATAAAGACAAACTAAACTGTGCTCAAGTTTGTGCGAAATTTGAGTTTGTCAGTGTGGAAATTAGTGTCTTCTTACAGAAATCAAGGCAAGTGTGAATCCAGATTGCCTGATACAACCTGATATTTGATGTTGGTGAGCTCGTTCATATCTCAATTCTGCCGGAGCGCGGGTGGTGGTTTGGGGAGCTTGGCGATTTGGTTGTACTTTGAGCCGACTCTCTTGCTGTGATAGATATTCTTTGCCAACCAACCACGCTTGCCATCAAACTTGTTCTTGTTGGATCTGTTCATGTCTAATCGCAGGAGCCTCATAGAAAGAAAAAAACTTTAGTGGCAATAAATATACTGTACCAGCAAGCCTTGCCAGCCTTGGCCTTGCTCTTGATGGATCTAAGGCAAGCCAGGCTTTTGTGCCTTTTTAAACAAAAGCAACTAGCAAAACAACAAGCAAGTTTAAAAACGACCTCTCTTTCTCGATGTGCTCCTCCCATCGAATTTCAAAGGTTTGGGACACTTGGAAAAAGGACAAGACAGGGCGATTAGGGGTGAGCGTGATGGGCTTCGTCCCCATCCCCGTCGATCGCCCAGTCTCTTGCTCCATTTTTTTAAAAACCAACCGGATACTGTACGGGAGAGTAGGTACAGAGTCGAGGCAGCCTGGGTCAGCAGACGAGACAGACAAGACTGCCGCCGCCCCAAAGCCAAAAGCCAAAAGCCAAACACAGAGGCGAACAAAAGCCACGCCTTTGCCTTTTTGTTTCGGCTTTTGAACTCCGTGTCGTCCCCGGTTTCTCTTCATTCCCGAATTTGCGTCAAAGCAAACACCCCGCTCCGTTTCATCCAGCCCCATCGCCAGCAGCTCATCTTGATTCTAGCACAATGGACGCCTGGATCCGCAACATCATGAAGAGCGTGGCGTTCGCCAGCGGCAGCAGCAGTAGCAGCCGCCGCCGCGACGAGCCGGAGATCCTGCTCTGCAAGCGTCAGTCCTCCACTAGCTCGAGCGCCTCGACGGTCGTGTCTGCATCGCGCCACAGCGTCTCGCCACTCGTGTCGGTCGAATCGTCGTCGGCGTCGTACCAGATCCAGCAGAACAACCAGCAACGCGTCGGCAGCAACACCACCAACAACACAAGAAATAGCAACAGCGAGCATCGCATCGCGCACTGGGACAAGAAGCGCGAGAAGTGCGGCAACTGCTCGCTCATTTACCTCAAGACGCTGAGTCGCCACGAGGGTTTCTGTTCCGTGGACTGCAAGTCGAACGCGCGCTATCTCGCCAAGGTAAACCGCACGATCCGCGCCATGAAGGACGCGGTCGAGCAGCGCCAGCAGCACGAGAAGGACGAGGCCGAGAAGGCCGCCGCCACCAGCAGCAGCAACACACAAGAAGAGGCCGAGCCTGTCGCCGTCGTCGCGCAGGTGCAAGCCCCAGTGCAAGAACCGGTCTGCGAGGACGACCGTGACGAGAACGAGGAGGATGAGGACGAGCGCGCGCCGCAGTCTGCCGCCCCGCACACGTTCTCGGAGTTTGGTCTCGAGTCGCGCATCCTGGACGCGAGCAACGTCGAGTGGGCGTTCAGCGCCTTGTATTAATTAGTCATCAAGATCACATCCAATAGTATCATAGAACCACCAAATAGGAACAAAAAGAGCCCAAAGTGTTTGGAAGCAGAGAGAGTATAGTATAAGACCCATGTAAAACTAGTGCATAAAGAGAGAAGCAGCGTGTGAGCGACGAAGAAGAATACATGATGATCCATCTTGTTTACCCCTTCAAACAACCAGCTACACAACTTCCATTCATCTTTTCATTCCATTCCATCAGAGCAGAAAGCGTTGTGCGAGGATCGCTAGCAGCACGAGCAGCACGGCAACTGCGATGAACAGCGTGTTGCTGTTCCTGTTGTCTCCGCTTGGGGACTTTGTTCCTACAGCACCAGTCGCCGCACTTGGTCCAGCCTTGTGGACGCTCTTACTGCTCTTACTATTGTCCTTGCTGTTGTTGCTGCTACTGCTCTTGTTCAGCTGAGAGTCACTCTCGAGGAACGAAAGGCCGGCGTCACTGCTCGCTTTCGAGCCGAGGATCTCGAGTGCGTTCTGCACCGCGAGCTCCTGTTCATTATCCTCTCCATCTTCTTGGAACACGTGCAGCAACGCTGGGAAATGCGCACAGGGACCAAGCGCGCTGGACCACGGGAGGCTCGCGCGCTTTGGGAACGCGAGCCCTCCGCCGCCATTGGCAAGGGGCAGCGCGCTCTGTTCACTCGCATCAGCAGCAGATGCGTCATCGTCCACCGCGAACTTCTCGCGAAGCAACTCGACGCGCAGCAGCAGCGACTTGAGGAAGTCGCGCTTGAGGTCCGCGACCGCCGCATCTCGCGCGTTTGGCTCCTGCATTGCAGTGCAACAGAAAGAAAAGCGACATGGGTCACAAAGATGAGCGAGAGAATTCTCTAAGGGATGAGCTTTTGGATCCATGTCTCTCGAGTGAGATCAAGTTGAGTCAGTACAGTAACATGCAAAAGTGCACATAAGCAACCCATTCAAACGTACGCTTGCGAGCACAAAGGCGACACAGCTGATCGCACCGCGGAAGCTTCCTCGACGACGCGTCTGTCATCGCAACCAGCGTAAGCGAGTTTGTCATTCAGCAGATCAGATCCCCCCACACATTCAAAAGGTCTCGCTTCTTTACCTGATCTTTTTCGCTCTGAGATGAACTCGCTGCAGGCGGGCTGGTGAGAAACAACACCTCCTGGGTGCTGCTTGACTCGCCACCACCGCGGCTTTTCAAGATCCCCGTCGCGCTGTGCACGCGCTTCGCGAGCGGCAGCAGTTGCTGCTGGAGCTCGTCGAGAGCGCGCTCAACTTCCGCTTCATTGTCGTTAGCAGCAGCCCCCGCTTGTGTGTGCGCTCTGAACGCGATCTGCTCGTCGACTGCGATCGTCGTCGTGAACTTCTTGAGCGCAAGCGCGTCCGAGGAAGAAGCTGGCGAAGAGCTCTTGAGCTCGGCTGGGATCGCGTCGGTCTTGGCCGCGTCGAGAATGTCGAAAATGCTCTTCGCGCTCGTCTTGCTCGTGTTGGGGCACACGTGCACCACGTAGTGGACACTGCTACTGGCGTTGTTGAAGAGGGCAGCAAACTCGTCGGGAAGACTGAGCGTCTCGGCCACTGCACGCACATAGAACGTTGTTTGGTCAAAGACCGAGCGCGCCGGTGCTGCAGACACGACGTAGAGGCCGATGACGCTGATGCCTCCGGGTAGCAAGCGATCGATCTGTAGACACATGTGGCAATTCCTTTCGTTAGTGGCAGTTCATGGTTGAGCAGTCTCCGCCACGTTCAGCCCCCTGCTCACCTGCTTGGCGTACTCCTGCACCCAGTCGATGGAGACGTCGTCGAAGCTGCGCGCATCTTCGTCCTCTGTTGAATAACACGCATGCATACGCATACGCATACACACAAGAGTGATTAGTGAGTTGTCTCTCAAGTCGTTCTACTGAAAAAACGTGATTTTCTGTGGTGAAAACGTACCCGATTCCGATGGCACGGGGATGCCCGTGAGAAGCGCGTCCGTGGCGCCAGACGCGCTGGTCTGGCCGATGACCAGGCCGAGCTCGAACTCGCGGCGCTCACTCACCGCCTGCTGCCAGTAGCCGCTCAGCGCGGCGTCAACCGCGGTCTTGCGCATGCGGCTCATGCTGCTTGCCCTTCCGCTTTCTGTATGTCAAACATGACTGCAGATGTGGCCGTTTATTTCATTCGTTTAAGGTGTACACAATTTCCGAAATAAGGTGTATATGCTTCCTGCTTTGGCAAAATAGGGTAATTTCCAGGAACTTCAGGAAGGACTCACGCAATCTTCGTGTGCAGGTTTGACAATGCGGGCGTTTAGCAAAAGGTCCCTCTTGCTTGTCTTGCTGGCAAAAGTATCCAGGTAGACACCCTCTGCTTTCGGCGAAGCGCTCGCTGTTATTTTGTTTTGGGAGTTTTGGCACTTGGGTGCACGTGTTGGTTCTCTTGCTCTCTCTTACTCTCCAAAAGATGTGAGACCTCCCCCCGTTCGCAGCCGTTCGCAGCTGAACAGCAAGGCGAACGAGCGCCGAAGTTGCTTCGCGCGGCTGGAAAAACAGGACTGGGTGGATGGGTTCAAAACAATATATGTAGCGGAAAAGATCGGTGGCTTCGCTTTTCGATCTTCATTCTTTCTTATTCTTCTCTCTTTTGTTGCCTTGTTGGTCATGTTTCCAAGAACATGGAGCTCATGGAGCTCTCCCCCAGCTTGCCAGGCCGAAGCAAGCCCTCCTCGGTTCCTGACAGAGCAGCAAGACAGGAGGGAATGGAGAAACACGGCAAGCTCCGCACAGCAAGCACCTTCCGTCCTTTCCTGCAGTGTGTGTTTGTAATGACTGGAGAAGAGCCCGAGCTCTCCTGAGCTTGCTTGCTTGAGATCAATGTATGCCACACGGCTCCAGCAGAAAAGGCGAGTGGGGTTTCCCCTCAAAAAGATGAGGGAGATGAGCCTCGAAAAGTGGGATTTCAAGCTCCGATTTGTCATTGGGATGGGCGGCAATGGTGGAAATTGGTGGAGACCAAACGACCAAAAAGTCAAACGTGATGCGCTGGGAACGAAGAGGTGCATCTTGCATTTTGCGCATCCCACTCACCGTAAAATGCAAATTTCAAGCTCTTTGAGCTGCAAATGTCAGTGCTTTAACATGCGTGTGGTTCTGTGGTTCTGTGGCGAGTCACAACGCTTGCTTCAGCCCACGATGCGCCTCGCAATGGTGCGCGCTGTCATTCGCAGTCTGGAGCGGCCAACAAAAGCCCAAGCGAAGATGCCTCATTTGCGTCTCACAGAAGAAAAGGCAAACGCGGCAGAAAAGCATGGTGATGATCCAAGTCAAACGGGGCAGAAAAGCATGGTGACCAAAAGAGTGGGTCAGCGCATTGAAAGGCCGCGCTCGCCTCAATTGTTCTATTTTTTTAGTTTGTTGATGTGTCCGGTTTTTTTTGTCGGAGATCAACTGTAGGTACCGGAATCAGAAACGACTGGTCCAGGACGCACGACGAGAGAGCGAGCGAGCGGATCGCCGATCTTGTCGTTGGATACTTTTGCTGGTTTCTGACGTGGCGCTACTTTTAGACCCGAGAATCTGAGAACGCAATGCGCGACTCGCCATGAAGAGTCAGTCAATGGTCTGTGGCGATTGTGTGGGGGACGCCATTGCGTTTGTGTGGCTTCGAGTGGGTCGTATTCGCAAAGATAGATCTGGCTTTGGCATGGGCAAATGGTCCTGGTGCAGCGAACAAGAGCCATCATATTCGCCAACATGCTGCGTATGTATGATTGCCTTCATTGAACGTTTTCGCTCGCTCCCCCGACGTGTGGTGGTGTGCACGTCCCTCAGTGCAGTCAGTAGCGATTTGGTGCTCGCTGGGTCGCTGCAAGCATGAACGCGTGGAAGTTTGACGATGACGACAGCGTTAGCACCATCAGTAGCAGCAAAGGCGGCAACATCGTTCGCAGCGACATCCAGCCGCCCAAGCGCGACTTTGGTGGCGGTTCATTCTAAGTGAAGAAGCACGCGTTCTTTGCAGCTGACGACGACTCTTTCTTATCCGAGCCGCCAACAAGTTCTCGCCGGAAGCAGTCGAATAGTGGACGCAAGGAGCTGGTTCTCGACGACGACGACGATGACTTGGACGCGAATGAAGAAAAGCCGCAGCAACCACAGTCTGGTCGTAGTGGCGGAGGTGTGCAAATGAAAAGCAAGCCCATGGACGTGCAACGCCTTCAATCGAGTGCCAGCGTTAATGGCAAAATTGATGAAACTGGGATCCCAGACATCGTCCACACCGTGCTTCGCACCAAAGCTCCGCAACCGGACCCGTAGAACAGCAGCTCCTCGATTATTTCTACATCAGTCTCTGCGAATATCGCTGCAGGCTCCGCAACCATCAAGAAGCGCGTTTCAATCGTGAAACTTCCCCAGGACTCAGCGGAGCTGTTCATGCACTACATCGTCCGCGAGTTCCTAAGGCTCCACGTTGCGGATGATGCAGTGGTGAATCTGTTTGATAAAGAGCGGGTACCCGAGATGCTTCTTCCATTATGAATATGATCCTCGTCCTCGTTACAAGTATCCAACCACTGCGCACTTGTCTTCTTTTCCCCCCAACAGTCCATGCGCGTGGTGTTTGACGAGAAGGAGGCAAAGAAGCTGTTTGAGCGTATCGCTGGACACAAAGAGGCATCTTCAAGAAGGAAAAGTGTCGGTTCCAACTCTTCCGCTGCCAAGAAAACTCGGCCGCTTCTTGAGCAGTTCATCATCATGTGGGACGACTCAATCCACAAGCGGAAGTGTGAGCGACGAACGTCTTCTTCTTCATCATCATCTCGGCGCTCAAGTGGCAGCAGTGGCAGCAGTAGCAGTCGCCAGTCTTCAGAGGTAGTTTCTTTCGCTCTCGGTCGCCACATGTGCTGGGTATGCATTCACTTAACTGACCCCCTTGGTTGTTTCCTCGTGTCATCAGGTGCAGTTCGAGAGCGGCACTGAAGCTGGAACGAAGAAGAAACCTTCGTCGTCCTCCTTCTCAAGCCGCAAGAAGAAACCAACGCTGAACATGATCACGGCTGCTGAAGAACTCGACAATGTTGACGAACTAAACAACGAAGGCAGCGATGATGGCATCGAAGTCGACTACAACCGCCTGAACCATCCTGGCTCGACGCCAAAACCCCAAGGCGCGTCTGAAGCAGAATCAGTCGCACCCTCCATCCTTGGTGACCCAGGCTCGACCCCGAAAGCTCGTGCAGGTGACTTGAAGGCGCTGGGATTCGATGAAGAAGAGCTCCACACGCCTGTCCCACTCGAGAATATCGCCACCAGTGCCACTGCTGCTGCCGAACCAGACACCGATCTCTCCAACCTCTTCGAGTACGCGAAGAGGAAGCGCGTCGCAAAGAAGCACTCGAAACACGTCTCACTGGGCGAATCCAGGTCGACGCCAACAAAAGAGTACATTTTCTTCCGGGAGACGCCACCCTCTTTTGTCACCGAGACCGTCGAAGCCGCCGTCGATGTGTTTTGAGAAGCTGGGCCTGGACCCCGTGTTTTGCCAGCAAGCTGCTGCGCTGCAGGAACGCTTCGTCGAGCTGCAGAGCAACGAAGTGTTCAAGTACAAGATCGGCCAGGAGGTGCAGAATCTCGGCGCGCAGCGCAACGTCTCGGGCGTGGTCTCCAAGATCTTTGGCTCGCGTCAGTGCGGATCGAGTGGTCCCGGGACGATCGTGATTGACACGTATCCTGACGACGCGAATGGCTGTGGACTTGGTGCGGTCCCAACAGTGCCTGTGACAACAGCAACTGTATCTAGTGAAGAGACGTCAGCACTCGACGGCGATGACGAAGACTTCATGGCTGAGCTGGCATAGCATAACATGACGCAGAAATCAGCACCTTATTTGCAAACCAAACTCCCCTACAAAGTCAGCCACTTGCAATCAGAAAAATACGTCATAAGAATTAGCCAAAACTGTCTTCTATACACAAAAGGTAGACACCTGCTCTTCGCACGGTCGACTTGCAGTTCCCTAATCAACTTCTATAGATGAACACGTTCCTCGTGACGAGTTTCGGGACCTGGACAGGTTGCGGTCTTGACGCTGACCTTCTCGAACTTGAGCTGCGGACACTCGACGGATTGCTGCGTGGCGCATCTTGAATTAGAGAGCCAAGGTTTGTCAATACAGAGTCTCCGCCGGTACCATCTGTTGACTCTTTTGCACGATCATTTGGAGGAGACGAGCTTGCCTCTTGGGACTGTCGACTTTCGCCATTTCTCGCAGTCGGTGGAGCTGGTGCCGACTCAAACTGAATCTTCTGTAGAGCGGACATGGCAGAAGTGCCGTGCTGCTGCTCCGGTGCAGTATTGCTGTTCACCAGTGTCGAGATCCAGTGGCAGTTGTAGTACTTCGGGTGCCACTGCAAGAAATAACCTTCCCAGATGTGCATGATCTGAATCCCGGTCCACGGCCAAATCGGCTTTTCCCAATGTACATACTCCGGGTTCGTAAACACGCCTGCATTCATGAGCACAGGTGTCCACACTGACACGCTGTTTGAGCGGACCCCGTTCACATCACGCTGAAGCCTCGAGTCATACAGGAACGTGCCGTACAGTCCCGACGTCAGCGAGTTCGCGACGTGCAGTAGGAAGCGCTCGTTGAACTCGAAGGCGTACGGAAACTGGCGCTGAATCTGCCATACCGCATCCAAGAACTGCAACATCACAGGGGAGCTCTTGTTTCGCTGAGGATCTTTGTTCCTGTCGCCGCCCAACCGCTCGGAAAATTTGTGACCAAACGCACACCAGTCTTTCTCCACCAGCACAGCAAACCCGCGAATCGTGCGAAAGTACGGATCTATCATGATCTGCGCCAACGCAGTCAGCTGCGATGTGCGATCCCAGCCGTCACTGCAATGCACAAGAACAGAAGACCCTTCCAACTCGAGCACACGCGCGATCTTCATCGCTCCATCAAGAACGAGGCGCAAGTGGTTGAGCCAGCGCGTTGACTCAACTCTCAGCAGCCAGCTCTTGTCGTTGTCGTCAACTGCGCCTGGAAGCAGCAGCTTTACCAGCGAGAGGAAAGACGACTGCATCCGGTACATATTCGCAATGTTCAGGTGATGAACCACTGCGCCAGGGTAGTCTTGTGGCGTCTCGACTCCGCCTTTACCCATCAATCGGTTTCCGGTCGACGCCTTGAGCTTGCGAGCATCGAAGATGTAGATTGGTCGAGAGGAAGCAGAGGAAGCTGACTGGTTCCTGATGATGTCAGGAAGGCGGCGATAGACTCCGACCAAAAGCTGATCGGAGACGCTTGAACTTCCAGATAACAGGTTGCCGAGGAGTGGCTGGCTGGAACGGGTCAGCACGCAGCGATTGCGTCGGTGGTAATACGTTACCACGGGCAAGCGGTTCTTGGAGCGGAATTCTGTCACTTTCGTCAGCGTCTGGGAGTTCATAGACGCAGGAAGGAGGATCTTCGACGGGTACGTTTTGCAGATGTTTCCCCTCGCATTTTGATAAAACTGCGGCAAAAGAGAAATGATACAGCACGAGTTAGTTTGCGACAAACAAACGAGCGAGAGGCAAATACGCATTTGTTACCTTGAAAAATGGCTGTGCATTCGGGTCTCCACCGATTTGGCGCTTGAACTCGCGTTCGTCAGCGAACAAGTTCCAACCATCCATTTCAGGAGACGGACAGTCTACAAAATAAGAGAATGCGAACGAACCGCTCAGTTCGAGGGTTATCGATTCCTGGGGCGAGCCTGGTCGGAGAATCGGAGACGGAGAAACGACAGAACCGATAAACTTCCGAGCACTTGCAGCGCCCGTGTTCGACGAGTGTGCTGACTGACTGATAGAAGATACCTCCTCATCCTTTCCGCCGGAGTATCCACTCGTTTCGACTGTGTCTTCTCCATTGCTGGTGGTACCCAAAGATAAATGGGTGGGTGGGGAGCTCCTTGTCAAGAGCATTGCGTCAGGAGACCCTCTTTCGACGATCTTGATTCGTTGAGACTCGTCTGCCATCTTGCTGATCACAGAGAGTAAAAGCTGCGATCGCTCATCGGACACATGCGGGGGTCCTTCCAACTGGATCTTCATCACACGCACATCCTTGCAGTTCAGAACAAGAATGGATGGCATACCAGTCGAGTAAGCTCGAGATGACTTGGATCGTCGACCGCCCGGATACAGGATTTGCACGTACGTGATCGCAAACAAGGGAACATACGGAGCAGCGCCTTGCAATGCTGTGCGAAATGGAACGTAGCCTTGCTCGGACGGGACGAATAAAACTCTGAAATTCGTCACTGCAACCACGCCACGAATACGGCCCCATGTGTGGGACGCCTCGTTGTTGTCTCCAACTGGTCCAATCAAGAGCGTCGATGGGAACTCGGTCCCTTTCACCACAACTTCACCCGAAAGTAGCTGCGATCTGTACCCAGTGTCTTGGTTTCCATCGATCGCTCCGATTTCGCCTTTCACGTTGTCGTCAGGAACCTCGACTTGAGCCAATGCATCTAACGCAGTTGCAATATCATCTGGAACTGAAAACTCGGGCACAGAAGAAGAATCCAGCCGCGGAGACGAGGACAGCGAGGCACTGACTGACGCCCGTCGCATTGCTTGTAGATTCGTCGATCGACAGTTCTCGACCGCTTGCTTGAATTCATCACGCTCTTCTTCATTTGCAAACTGTAGCTCGTGAGTCTGGTTGCCATGCACTCCGCTCTGGACCACGAGCCGAGCAGTCCTTGAGGATGACCCGGAAGTGAGCTGCTCGACCGCATCGCAGTGAAATGACCAAAACCGGTGCATAAACACAGACTTCACGCGCACGATCCCCTGGCTGCAGTCAACTTCGAGACTGTAGCGATCCAGCACAGGATTTGCTTTACCAAATCCGAGCGTTCGTCGCAAACTCTGGCTATCGCTTCCTCCAACCTTGTACACTGCAAACCGAAGCACTGTTGCAGGAAGGTCAGCATCATTTGTTCGACTGTTGCCTGACGCATCTGCCTTTGCCTGGGAATCCACGATATCGCTGTCATCGAAACACTTCGGTCGCGGCAGGGAAGTTTTGTCAGCAGTGCCAGCAGCTCCCTTTCCAGGCCGAGAAGAGGATGTGTCGCTGGCCTCCTCATTCCCAAGTCCAGTCATCGACGTCGTCGAAGAACTTGGTGACACAGAGTTCAAATTTGTAAAGTCAAAGCTCGCTGACCGCGTGAACTTGGACTTCTTCGTGGTTTTGTACCGCCGGCGATGCTCAAGGGAATGTTCATCTTCGTCGTCATCCTTGGCGCCAATAACAGGGGCTTCGACAGGAACAGCCTTGATCATCGACGTCAGCACTGGCTCCATTTGAAAGATGTCTTCGTCTTCGTTCACAACTTCAGCTTCAGATGCTCCATCTGCTTCCTCGTCTTCCTTGTGGTCAACACTTTCATCATCACCCTCCTTCTCTTCATCATCCGTATGCAAACGCTTGCTTACTGCCGATGGTGACACTATTATCGAAGGATCATAGCTCCGAGAAATTTGTGCGCGCCGAACATTTTGATCACCACTCTCGTCATCTGCACTCGCCAGATCTCCATCCGTTTTGGTTTTCTTCCTTGGTAAGCGGTCTCCGACATGCATCGCACGCAAATGACCGCTGAACCAAGGCTTCGAGGAGTTCTTCTGGGACGCTGGAATGGATATTGAGTGTCGACTTTGTCGGCGGCGTAATTTCACAGGTTCTTCGCTTGTTTCCTCGTCACCATTGACACTGGAAGCGATTACTGGCGATGATGGAGCCAGCGTCGGCGATCGCACTTCTGGGGTGACGACGCTGAGTCTCGTGGGAACTGGAAGCTCCTGGTCCGTGGGGGACTTGGAGAGCTCCATCACATCGAAATATCTCTCCAGAGCTTTCTGAAACCATGAGCAGCAGAGTTCACACACCCGCACGGTTTCGTCTTTATAGCCAAAGCACGATGGGAGAACTTGACGGCGAGAAACGCACTTGACACAGTAGGAGTACCCGCACGATGTGCCTAATACAGTAACACAAAGTGGAGACAGCACCAGAACGTTAGTATTCAGACGTCAAAAGCATGGTTTCAGCAGGACAGGGACGCGACTTACAGTTTCTACTGCGATGGAACGCGTTGAACGACTTGCTGCAGTTTGCACATTGTGAGTTGCTGACTGCTCGAGCCTTCACTCTTGGCACACCCGCCTTGCTCAAATTGTTGCTGCTGCCGCGAGCAGTGCCATTGTTTCGTGTTCTGTTGGTTTCCCCAATTGGAATGGGCAAGCTCCGCTCTGGATTCTCACTCTCATCCATTTGTTCGCCAGCTTTGACCAGCATCTTGAGCTTCAGCTGATCGACGATCTGCGTCGCAAGCTCGAGCGCTGCCGCCATCGCTTCGAGGTCGTCTTCAACATCCGTGCGCATCAGCGGGTCTTCTTCATATTCGCCACTCTCTGCATCATTGGCCATGACCTGTCCACTCGCAACGCGTTCATTGCCGTCGTCGTCATCGTCATCGTCATCCGCAGCATCTGCTACATCGTCGTCATCGTCGTCGTTCTCCTCCTCCAGCCGCTCGGCGTCTTCATCCTCCTCACCCACTCCATCATCGTCTTCTTCCTCATCATTATCACCTTCTTCTTCTTGCGCGTTCGGTTCAGCAGTGGGCTCAGTCGTATCGTCGACCAGTGAAGTTGAAGAAGATGCGATCGTGGTCGTAGTGGCCGTTGCACACGCGCGCACCAGCAGAAGCGCCATCTGCGCCGGGTCCTTCAGCACATCCACCATAAAGGAGGCGGAGGCTGATGATGAGGACGCCGCGCCGCCATTGAGCAGCAGGACGCCGCCGCCGCCGCCGCCACCGTCACCGTCACGACCGTCGAGACGCCACGTCGCCGCCTGGGAGCGACTGCCACGCGGGCGCAGCATCGTCATTCGCGCGGTCTCTCTCTCGGTTGCAGTCGCGCGACAATGTGAGTGAGTGCGGGCTTCCCTTTCCTGTCTGTGTATGGCGTTCAGGCTTTAAGCCCGAGTTGTTGCTGGGAAATATGCTCGCAAGAAGAGCAACAGCAAGCAAAACAACAGGAGTTATGGTCCCTTCCCTCCCCCCTTTCTCTCTGATTAATCCTCGGAATTAAGCGGATTTTCTAGTGAATTTTTTGAAGCAGCCACGGACTACTAATATGAGTGCTTTAACATACAGGGGCTTCTATTCGAGAGGGTGGACGAACAGAGCGCTCTATTTGGAGCGCTTGCGTCGCTTCACGGAACACTTTTTGATTTGCATGCAGGTGAATTATTGGGTGGGGTGTAGACGAAGATGAGGAAGAGCTTCAATAATGGCGACGGCGGCGAGGACGAAGACGAAGTGGAATAGCGCCGCCGCAAATACCTGCGCCGCCACCGCGAATACCTGCGCCGCTACCGCAAGATGCTACTCCAGAAGCAGCGCCTCGAGACGATACAGTTCTCTCCTCGCCCTCAGGGTTGCATTGCGTTGGAGCAGCTAGCTCAAAATATTCTAATCGTGAAGTGATGGAATGGATGCGTGTGAGCAGGAGCGGTGGCTGCAAGAACAGGAGCGTGATAAAGCAGAGATCTGAAAACGACTGGAAGACATCCAAAGTACAAAACAGAAGGATGCGCTCGCGCTACTCCACGCAGCGGCACATCCGCTAACATCAACCACCGCGAAAGAGCAGACCGCGTCGCAACACACAAGCTTGCCAGGCATTTACTCGCGCGTCGAGGATCTGGACGCAGACACACTACGTTTGGTCGCAGAGCAGCAATCGCTGCGAGACATGGTGCCTCCAAACACACGAGGCAAGTACCACGCGCGGTGCATGAAGCATTCGTATCTGATCGCAGGAGCGCAGCTGAAGATCGAGAAGGAGCGCGAGCTCTGCATTGCGGCAAAGAAGAAGCTGCTCTTGACGAACACGCTCGCAGCGAATCCTTATTCACACGAGCCCTTTGGTGCTAACGTGGGCAAACCCAAATCCGAATCGATGAAGAGGAGCCTTAGTCTCGGCAACAATTTCGGTGCAGGTGCTGCATACCGGAAACTGGACTTTTACGTGGACAAAATGACTGGCATCTTGACGAATGAGGAGCAAAGCGTGGACCAAGCCAACGTCAATTGCCAGATCCGATTCATCGAGGTTCAGCACGGAGAAGGGCGCAGCCAATTCTGGACGCTGTTCCATGCGTCCCATAAGCGGTAAGCAATGGAGATGTGTTATGGAGAGATGAACCCAGTTGTTAAGCTTACCATTTGTGTGCGTGTGTGTGCTACTAATGGAGTCGTCGCGTGGCTCAAGCCGCACTCGTTCGTCGACGTAAACGTTCCAGTGCGTCTCGCTGTCACAAAGACAGGTGATTCAGCATTCCAACTGCGCATTGTGCCAGACAAAGAACTCGGCATGACGCCTCTGATGGCGGCTTGCAAATGCCAGTGCGTTGACATGATGACGGAGCTCTTCGAGCAAGGCGCCATCGTCCACCTCGTGACTGTGAATGGAAACAGCGCGCTGCATTTTCTGTGGAGAGAGTGGCTAGCATCATCTAAATCAAGCCCTGCTGTAGCCAGCAGCAGCAGTTTGAAAGGCGTCGCAGAGTTGGCAGTGAGAGCAACGAGCACGTTCGCCATCCTGACAACTCTGATAGCTCACAAGGTCGACGTCAACGCGCAGGTTCGGTGCACTTGGACCGTGTCTGTGTGTAGTTGCATGAGTTGACTGAACTCTGTGCGTCATGGCAACGCTCGAACGTGCTTTGTGCGTGTTGTGCAGAACAATTTTGGCGAAAGAGCGCTGCAGGTCTGCGCCAGGTTTGGGCTCGAAGACTGCGCGAAGCTGCTCTTGGCGTATCGTGCGGACGCGTTTGCGCTTGATCGCCACGACAAGAGCGCTGTGATGTACGCGAAGGAGAGCAACCACGACCTACCCCACCGGATTCTCCTCAATTACGACGTGATCGAGCGCACGAGAGCTCGGGAGCGTGCGAGAAAAGACTGCGAGGCGCTGCTGAGGCAAGGGCGAGGCGCGCTGACTGCAAACTAGTCCCAGTCACGTACGTTCATATATGCATTACTCCCAGTAGAATCCTTTATTTCCTATTGTTGCACTGACTGAGTGGCGTTTGTGCTTGTACTGTGCAGCAGAGAGACTGTTTGGTTGACTCCTCGTAGAGGACCAGCGAGCGGGACATCTGCGCCGCCAGTACGTCGACCGGAAAGGCCAAGTGATCGTCTGCAATGACGAGGAGGAGGAGGAGGACTGATCACGCCAGGACCAACTGGTATGAATGAATGCACCACTCAATCGTAGATATCATCATAGAGGTATATTTATTTGTCTACGCGATCTTTCTCACAAGCTGCAAGAAAGCGGGAATAATGGTGCTTTTCTGGTTTTAGTTCTTCGACCCAGATGCGGTGGCGGCGGCCTCGCGGGCAGCTTGCTCTCGCATCGCAGTGGCGCTTCGCTCTTGGAACAGCTCGAGGCTGTTGTTCATGGCTTCAAACGCGGATTCTATGTGCGCCTCCTCGCCGGTCTTGAGCGCCTGCTTGAACTTGCTCGCTTCCGGTGGGCAGATGATCTGGCCCATGCAGAGTTGCAGCATCGTGGCTGCCTGCGAGCAGTCCAATTCGTTCTGGCACGTCTTCACGTCGACAAAGCAGTTCTTGCACGACTCCTTGATCTTCGCAAACGTCTGCTCCACTTCTTGCACGGTGAGCGTCTCCACGACCTCCTTCTCTTGCGCTTTCTCGACCAGCGCACTGCGCGCCGCGATGTCAGGCTCCTGCATGCCCTTCATGAACCCCAGCAATGGAAAGCGCACGCGGTCCACGAGGTCAGTGAGCGAGTCCACGGCCGGACGCGCGTACATGGAGATCGACTTGACGCTCGACGCAGAGTGCAGCTCCGGTACTTTGTCCTCCGCAGTCTTCTCGTCGTCAAAATAGTAGTCGATCACGTAGCGCACCTTCGTGTCGTCACTGCGCAGAATGGTCCAGTCGTGACGGTCGAAAGGCTTGCCGAATCCCAGCAGGTTCTTCACCCACGCGATGGGCGTGAGGTCGTCAGGGCGTCCGCAGAACTTGAGCAGCTTCGGGTCCGACTCTGGGTGGCACACCTTCTCGTAGTGCTCCACCTGAGCCCACGCGCGCTCGTTCATATTGTTGTGGATGGACACGATCGCAGGCAGGTCCGCTTCGTGGACGTCTTCGCCCTTGCCCTTGCGCTTGAGCGCGTTGAAGAACATCTGCTCCGACGGGTACAACCACGTGCCTTCAGTGCCGCCCTTTGGGATCGTGGACTGCACGCGCTCCTGTGGGAGCGGGTAGCGCTGCTCGTCGTTTGGCTCCTGGTTCGGGTTGTACGGCATCATGTTCGTCGGGTCAATGCGCTGACCGTATACGTTGTAGATCTCCTTGTCGGAGCCATTCTTCGGCGCCGCAGCAGCCGTGTCGTGCTTGACTGGGCAGCCGCCGCCGAGCACGTCCGCCACAGGCTTCTTTACCGTGTCGTGCTTAACAGGGCAACCCTCTGGGGTGCTGGCGGTCGCAGCCACAGCAGGCGCTGGTGCGGACCGTTCATCGTGCGGCACTGGGCAGCCGCCGGCAGCGGCAGCCGATGGCGCCTTGGCAGGCGTGCTGTTCTGGTTGCCCATGCTGCTTGCTGGTGCTGCTCGTCTGATGTCTGATCAAGCTTTGTGGTGGGTGAGATGGATGCAATGCAATAGACACGACCAGATAGAAGAGAACCGCTGGAATTCACCAAGAGCTCCAAACTGACCATAATGTTAGGTCGGTTCAAATGTGGGGCCCTGGGCCGCCACGGTTCAACTTCCAAGTCGGACCGGTTACACAATGATTAGGTTTAGACAAAGCAAAATCGATACTTAAGCGAGTCAAGGCGTCAACGTTGACTGGTCTGGATGTACCAAACTAAAAAAGGCACAACCATGCGGTATACAAATAGATAGATGCGGTTTTGTAGATCGAGCCAAAGTTTGCGGGGAAGGTGGGAGGAGGAATTGATTGGGTGGGGGCTGTTGAGCTGCGGGTGGCGAGCTGGCGGCGAGCTTGGAGCGGATGCGAGCTTGGTGTCGATCATTGTCCTTGTTGTCTCCTGAGGTAAGAAAGCGCGCGAATATGATGGGGTTTTGAAGCAGCTGGTGCAGCTGTGTGGGTGCTCGTTGGCTCGGGTTTCACTGTGGTGCCGACAGCAGCGATTGAAGGCGGTCTCAATGATTCGCGTACTGCCACGAGTAACCAGCCACAGCTCGCTCGCACCAGCACAGCAATTGCAGGTCATCGTGTCCAGTCAGGTCCATGTTTATTAACATTCTTGTATGCTTTTTGTGATTGTCCATTCCTTCTTGCAGCCTAGTCAATAAACATGAAGCTCAACATTGCTAACCCAGCCACTGCCGCGCAGAAGGTGTTGGACATCGATGATGAATTGAAGCTCCGCGCCTTCTACGAGAAGCGTATCTCCCAGGAGGTGGAGGGTGACGTCCTTGGTGATGAATTCAAGGGCTTCGTCTTCCGCATCTCGGGCGGTAACGACAAGCAGGGTTTCCCAATGAAGCAGGGTGTGCTCTCGAACGGCCGCGCCCGTCTCCTTCTGTCCAAGGGCAAGAACTGCTACCGCCCACGCCGAAAGGGTGAGCGCAAGCGCAAGTCGGTCCGTGGTTGCATCGTCGGCCCAGACCTTTCGGTGCTCAACCTGGTGGTCGTCAAGGCTGGCGACAGCGAAGTCCCAGGCCTCACCGACGTGCAGATCCCACGTCGCCTTGGACCAAAGCGTGCCTCGAACATCCGCAAGTTGTTCAACTTGACCAAGGAAGACGATGTCCGCAAGTACGTTGTGCGCCGCAAGTTCGACTCCAAGACCGGCAAGAAGAACGACAAGGCCCCTAAGATCCAGCGTCTCGTGACCCCACGCACCCTTCACCACAAGCGTGAGATTGAGCTCAAGAAGCTCAACCAGCGCGAGAAGGTCACCCGTGAGGCCGCTGAGTACAACCGCCTCCACGCCCAGGTTCGTGTGCTGTTATGTTGGTGTTGAGAGTGTTGTCGGATACCTGGATGAGGTGCTAACATCATTACTTTGTATGTGGGATTGATCCTGCTCCTTATTCGCCTTATGGCACTGCAGCGCGTTAAGGAGCAGAAAGAGCGTCGTGCCAGTGAAGTCGCGAAGCGTCGCTCGAGCCGCAAGAGCTCGGTCAAGGCGTAAGCAGGAACTCTCTGAGTCACTACTGTCTCCCATGATTCGCTTCGGACAGCGTTTTCTGCGCGGGTTGTTCCCGCGGGAACTCTGAACAGGTTTCGGCTGCGGGCTCTCTTCTCGTGAGAGAGACCGCGCTGAAACTAGGTTTAACAAATAACAGGACAATGCAATACAACGCATCTCATACACAAACTACTTGCGTTCTCTCATTGCTCAGTGATCACCTTGGTTCATGGCCAAACAACGTAACGTGTGGTGTCTGTGGGCTTGGCACGGATTACTTTTATTGAGAGACAGACCCACAAAGGCAGCTATTAATCACATGCGTAGCCCAGCATTGAAGCATTCCCCCGCATTCCCCTAACGGTATGAAGTGATGCACGAAGTCTACCAAACCTCTCCGCTCTACTTTCTTCACGGAGTTGCTCAGACAGCGCATGTCCTGCAACTCAAGGATCGACTGGTTGTCATGGCATCAATCAGTAAGTGCTTGCTGTCTATCAGCTGCGCTCTGAATCTGCGCGTCTCATGCGGTGGATACACAAATTCGGCACACACTCAGCCGCACGAACATCTCAATTTCTGTTTTGGCGCCTCCATTGTCGTTCAAGTCGCCTTGCGGGTCATCTCCATGTGAAGGTGGCGGGAGCTCGCAACGGTACTGTACCGTACTGAGCCCGTCTCCATTAGAGGGCTCAATTCAGGCATTTTTAGCCAATCACATCTCTGTATGCCCTTCAATTCGCAGCTGTTTGAGGGAGCCCAAAAGTTCAGGTGAGTAAAGAGCGTCCATTCGACAGTCTAGCCTTCCAAGTATTCCGCCATGCCGTTTCTCCGTTTATGCAAATAAAGAGACACAAACTGATGCAAATGCTCAACGCTAACCTTCATGAAACTCCTCACCATGTAAAAACAAAGAGATGACAGTACTCACACACAAGTCCCGCTTCTTGTGTGCCAGCATTTTTGAGGAGCTACACATACAAACAGGCAGTCAGTCTGATAGACAAGACAAGCCAGGAAGGGCACGGCGCACACACTCAGCCCCGCCCACCTGCCGCCACCGCCAACGACGACAGATCGCCAACTGAACAGGAACGGACGACAAAGCGGTGCGCAGGGCCGCCCTCTTCATCCACCGCCAGGAGTAAAATCCGTGTATCTTCATTTGCCTGCTGCCTTCCTTTCATTGAGAAAGAACACGGGCGAGTAGAGTGAAGAAGAAAGAAGCAGCAACGAGCGCATCTCTCTGGGAGAGACTTGAGCGCGACGCGAAGAAGAAGACGCGCCTCGCCTCGCTTCGCGTACAGGCAGTGAATCTTCATCCTCTTCTCATTATCAGCATCTTTGTGTTTATTAATAGCGCCGAGTTGCACACTGAAGAAGAAACAGCCGCGCAGGAGCGAATCTGTCTATCAGCAGCAACATTGGTTACTTTCTTTCGCGTGCAAAGCGGATCAAAAGCAATGACGACAGCCGAGCTACCGCCCCGATACACGCTGGTGCGCCCGTCGCTGCTGACGCCTGATGGTGCAGCCGCTGCCGCGGCGACAGCGAGTGCGTTCCCGCCACCGTCACCGCCTCTGCACCACCGAGGGGCGAACCAGCAGCAGCAGGATGTCGGCTCGTCGTACTACCTCTCGCCGCGCACGATCAGCGCGCTCGAGGATTTCGAGAAGCGCAGCCGCGACCCGAACGTCATGTACGGCCGCGACGTGATCCAGGTGCCACTCAAGGTCGAAGAGCGCGACGAGTACGTGAACCTCGTGCTCTCGCACCGCGAGTTTGACATGATGGCCGTGCACATCCCGCAGTACGACGAGATGCAACCAGAGGACCTGATGGAAGAGATCACGCGGATACTGAAAGAGGAAGAGAAGAACAAGAAGATCAAGCAAGGGCTGGGTGGCGACCCGAACGACTCGGCCGCGATCTTCCAGGCGCGGATCCTGGAGCTCGAGTTTGAAATGAAGCGACTGAATACAAAACTCGCTGCCGCGCGATCACTTCAGTCAAGGTACGCTGCATTCGTTCGTTTGTTTATGAAGTACACGGTGATGATATGATTTCGGAGCTCATGCCTATGTGACTTTGTTGTTTGTGTTGACTTGGTACTATAGCGTCACGGATGAAAACACGACGCTGCGCATGAACGTCCGTGAGCTCGAGAAGACGACAGTCGAGTACGAGAAGCTGTACATGCAGAACGAGCTCTTGCGCGAACAGGCGGTGCTCGCGGCGACCGAAGTCGCGCGCATGAAGAAGGTCGCGGCGGATGCGCAGCTGCACGTGCTGCAGTTCGCGACCGAGCTGCAACGGCTGCGTAGTCAGGTGTATCTTGAGCGCGAGAGTCTGAACCAGACAGCGATCGAGCTGATGGACCAGGTGACGCGCGACGTGCGCCGCCGCGAGAAGATCCTGCAAGACAGCTACCTGGAGGAGAAGACCGAGCGCCAGCTCATTGCTGAGAAGTACTACGAGCTCTCGGGCCGCATCCGCGTGTTTTGTCGCATGCGTCCGCCAAAAGTGCGCGACTCGATCGCGCTCTTACGCCCAAAACCCAACAGTGTGCTCGTTGAGCGCGGCGCGAAGGAGTTTTCTTTTGATCACGTGTTTGGACCCGAGAGCACGCAGACCGATGTCTACGAGCAAATCGAGCCGCTCGTGATGTCGTTCTCGGATGGCTACAATTCGTGCATCATGGCGTACGGGCAAACCGGCACGGGCAAGACGTTTACGATGATGGGCAATCGGAATATGAAGGAGAACGAAGGTGTGATCCCGCGTGCTCTCCAGCAAGTGTTTGCGGTCGTGAACGCGCGCCAGCTAACGTACAAGGACACGCTCTCGGTGAGTATGGTTGAGATTTACAACGACCAGATCCTGGACTTGCTGAACGAAGACTCGAGTCGCAGCGGCAAAGGCGCCGCGATTAAGAACGAGAACGAGATCACGGCGCGCAGCGTCACGCTCTGGTCGCACGTCGACGATGTGCTCACCGAGGGCAATGCGAACCGCAACATCGCCGCGACGAGCATGAACCTCGAGAGCAGTCGATCCCACGCGCTCGTGTACTTGCACCTGGAGAGCCAGCATCGCGACACGCTCGAGATGAAGCGCAGCACACTCTGTCTCGTGGACCTCGCGGGCTCCGAGCGCATCTCGCGCAGTCAGGTGGAGGGTGATCGCTTGAAGGAGACGCAGCATATCAACAAGTCGCTCTCGGCGCTCGGCGACGTCGTGTACGCGCTGCAGCACAAGGCCAAGCACACCCCGTACCGCAACTCGAAGCTCACGTACATGCTGCGCGACATGCTCTCGGGCCAGTCGAAGACCTTGCTGATGCTGCAACTGAGTCCGGACGACGCGGATGTAGAAGAGACGACGTGCTCGCTCCAGTTCGGCGCGCGCGTGAGCCAGGTGCAGATGGGCGCCGTGCGTCCGAGTGTCGAGTCGGGCGAGATCTTCAAACTCAAGGACGAGACGCGCGCGCTCGAGAAGAAGCTCAAGTCCGCCGAAGAGAAGCTCGCCGAATGGAAGGACGAGTGTCGCTACAAGAGCGAGCAGCTCAGCGACGAGCGTGAGCGAACCAAGCAGCTCGAACGCCGTCTGCGGGACGAGGTGGCGTCTATGCAGGAGAACTTGGACCGGAATGATGCGCTGAACTATTCAACGGCCGACTCGGCCTCGCCTCCGGGGTCTCCTAACGGTTTTGGAAATGGTGATCTGCCGTTGGCGCCGTCCAGCCCGACGCCGTCGGTCAAGTCCACTCGCAGCACAACTTCGAATGCGTCTGCTGCGAGTTTGCCCGCAACGTCTTTTTCGTCGTCATTGTCATCAGCGTCAGCGACACGAATTGCGGCGCGGAAGTCGCTGAGCGCGAGTACGCGCCAGTCCTCGTTTAGCAACGATACGGTGCTGGACAAGGAGACGCGTCGCAAATCGCTGTCCACCTTGCCGACGCGTGGCTCGGCGTCGACGCTGTCGTCGCGCACGATTCGATCGTCGCGAGAGGCGCCGACGTCGCTGCCGAGTCGGAGACCGCTCGCATCCTCTTCGTCTTCGTCGTCGCCATCATCTGTGCCACAAAGTCCAGCGTCGGCTACGAGTCGGATCGCTCGGCCGCGAACCTCGCTTGGCGGTAGTAGCAGCACAACAGCAGCATCTCCATCGACGACGTCTTCGGGAGCGCCTCGCACACCGCTGAGACGCGCGAGCTCTCTCGCATCAAGCGCCGGACCGTCTTCGTCCTCTGCTGCGCCTAGAAGCACCACAAGCGCCACAAGTTCGTCTTCTGCGTCTCGACTGGAGTCGCGCCGATCGCTTTCAACTCGGTCATCGGGCTCATTGTCCTCCAGTGGGATCCGCTCCTCCGCTTCCTCCGCGACAGCTACGCCAGCAGCGAAAAAGTAAAGCACTCGTTGGCTCAGTGGTGAGAGCGTTTCGCCATTTTTTTCCCTCCCTCTCCTCTTCTTTCTTTTCGATATTATAAGTTAGTGGCTCCGCGCGCGGTGCTGTCCCAAAACTCCTTTCTCTATGGCTCAATAACAGCAGCATCGCATCACACGCAGCAGCATTAGAAGAACACGCGTACGCAGTAAGCAGCAGTAGAAGTAATTAAAAGGTTCATTTTGCCAAGTTATTCGATTAGCGCTCTTGTACGAATTGATTCCTATGCTGATAACCGTCCTACTTGGTGGCGATTGTGGCTCGGCGCATTCTTGCTGTTGTTGCATATGAGGAGCTCTTCCGAATGCCGCGGACTGCGACTCGTACACCGAACCGCCTGGAGTTTCTGCTGCAGCTCCTGCTCGTAGTCCCTACGGTTTGCAGGAAATTGGCAGCGAATTCAAAGTATGAGCGAGCAATAGGCCACGAGACATTTCATACTGATACAGCTCCTTACATGAGCACGAGGCGGATACGCTCCTACGTTGGTTGTTTTCAAATTGGAATGCATCAGAAACACGGCCAGGTGCTGCCGAGAATGCTGTGAGTCAATATTGCAAGGAGGCTGTTCTGTACCTCGGTGGCAGGCAAGAGGTGGTTCAGCGCTGGGGATCGCGTCGTGTAGGTCTTTTTCATGGAGATCTGAGGACTCACGAGTCCTTTCGCTCGATGCGCGCCACTGGGCGACTTGGCGACAATCGTCATCGCTGCTGAGGCCCCCAGTGCTGCGGGATCCACCATTTCAAGTCGCACGCTTTGTCGCGGACTCACCACTGCATAGAAAAAAAAGCAAACACACATGATTAAGCCACCATTGGGCTAACTTCTCCACATCAAACGTAACTCTTCGTACCTGCTTCCAGCTGTCGTTTGTAGGCCTCGCTCTTCTGGTTCTGGATCCGCTCACGGATCGCCTTTGAGATCTTGATGTTGCGTGTCGCTCTGCTCTTCGTTGCGTCCATTTCCGACACGATCTTCTTCACCGACACGGACTCGGTGAAATACGACGCTCACTGGGTCTTTGGGAGCACGAACTTGGTCGCGCCCACGCCGCGAGCGCTGTCCTTCTCGGGATTCGCAGAGAGGCTTTGGATTTTCTTGGCCGCGGAGCTTGTTGGAGACCAAGCACATCCAAAGCCTCTTTGCGAATCTTTCTCAGCCGTCGCTACGGCGACAGACTCTTTGTGCGCGGTCATCGTGCGCGTTTTCATGTTCGAGCTGAACTGCGCACCTCGGAAGAGGAAGCCCAGCTCCATCTCCACGGTCTTCCAGTAGTCCAGCAGGATGCTCAGTTCCACCACAGAACACACGAAGAAGTAGACGCGCTCGAAGAAATGCTCGTCCTTCTTGTGGTTCTCGTAGTTGCTGCAGTGGAGCACCAGCCGCGCGTACGCGGACGCCATCGCCGTGGCGCAATTCGACTGGTTGTCGATCGCCTGAGCTATTCGCTCGCGCCAGTAGTCGTCATAGAGCGCTTTTGGATCCTCGAACGACCGATGGCGTGGTCTTTCTGGAGCGTTTTCACCTTTACGAACGCTAACACGTACCCAATCGCTGCTCTCACGAAGAGGAACATGATCTCTATCGTGTATGGTGCGCCCGGGAGTCGGATATCTTGCCCACCAACGGATTGATGGATGCAGATGGGGAACTCTTTACCTGAGTCGTGAAAGCTGATGAACTTGAGCGGCAAGCGGAAGTATCAATTCTTCCAGTTCTGCTCCATCTCACTGTAGATGTCGTCTGACGACACACAGAACAAATTGTTAGGATGATGCTGTCAGAATTCGACAGACAATTAGCTGCTAGAATGCTCACTCATTCGCTTGCGCACGTCTTGGGATGGACCTCTTGGTGCTGACAGAGACGTTCTGAATATGGAGCATGTTAGATGAGTGTTTTACAATAGTCGGTATCATCGCAGTAGCACCACGCACCTGTGCTCATTGCCCATCTGGAGACCGCATTTTCCACTTCGCCGTGACATCTCCAGCCGCCAACTCGCAGAATTATTTTGCTGCGCTGATGTGTGTGCCGATACTGCAGCTCCTCAGCCACGTGTTCATCAATGGAGCAGCCCGGAGACGCTAAGCACGCGTTTTGCGATCGCGATGCCTTTGAGGGGCGGACTCGCCTTCCTGGTTATAATGAGAGGGACCCATTTGTCGAGAAGTGTAGCCATTTGGGAGAAATGCCCATCATTCTGTTGACTAAAAATAGCTTTTCGCTTGTCAATCAAAATGGGTACAGTGTCAGAAACAGCTTCTGACTACCCACTTAGACAGAAATCACGTAGGACAAAGAAAGAATAAAACACGTTGATGAGGATGATGGCGAAGTAAGACCACCATGAAGTGCTCTGTTGTGAAGAGTTCCATCTGGATACCTGCGTCTTGAAGAGCTCCGCTGATCATCACGACGTCAAGACTGTAAGAATGGCATTGGCCTTCAGCACAGTGACATACGCAGCACTCTTTCTCTCTCTCTTCTTGATGTTTTCAGTGTGTGTGTATTTTGACGAATGACGAACGGGATTTACGCAAAAAGGAAAGAAGTGTGCTCAACGTAATCGAATGCTTCGCTTAGATCGTCCACTCCGCGCCTTCCGAGAGCTCGTCGTCGGGCGTGATGAACGGCGTGTGGATCGACTTGATCATCACTTCGCCGCAGAAGATGCACTCGGACGCGATGATCTCGTCCAGTTTCTGTTGCACCATCTCGCGTTCCTGCGCGATCGTCTGCTTCGCCGCCTCGCTGGTGTTAGCAGCAGTATTGGCGTTGTCGCCGTGTGGGTTCATCGCTTCTTTCTCGCTGCTGGTCAGGTTCAGGAACGGGATCGCGGACAGCGGGCGCTGGAAAAAATTGGTGCCTGCCGCTGGCATCTCGACTGACAGCTCGTTCAGCTTCTGGATGAGCTGTTTGACCGTCTGGCGCTGGAAACTGTTCAGGTGCTTCTGCATCTCTTGGCGCAGCGCAGTCGCGTGGAACGCGTGCGAGCACGGGAACAAATAAAACTCCTTGCCCAGGATGTTCTGTCCCGTCAGCTCGCATCGCTGGTTGCCCGAGACGATCGCGCAGCGCTTGCGCAGCTTCTGCATGTCGCCACGGATCAGCTCGGCCGACTGCGTGTAGTCCTGCATCTCCTCCTTCAGCTGGTCGATGCGGTCGTTGTACACCTCGAGCGACTCGCAGATCTCCTTCTTAAAGTCATTGATGAGCACAAAGTCCGGGAAGAACGGCAGGATGTCTTCGATCTTGAGCAAGCCGCTCTCTTTCAAGATGCCCATCGCCTCCTTGATCTCGCCGCCAGCATCGATCGTGTGCTTGGCGATCAGCGTCCACAGCTTCTTCCGCGTCTCCTCGTCCTCGGGCATGTTCGCCATCTCCTTCGCGATCTTCACGTCCACTTGCAGCGCCTTCTCGACCGCGTCCTGGTACAGCCCCATCGCAGAGTAGATGTAGATGCATGCGCGGTTCTTCTCGTTCTGCGTGCACAGACGAAGCGCAAACGCGATGTCGAACAGGTGCTTGCCGTTGTGCGTCTTGCGCATGAACTTGATCAGCAGGCGCTCGTCCGGGTGCTTGGCCAGCAGAAATAGAATGTAGTTGTGGATCGTCGGGTCGCGGCAGTTGCCCTGCTTGATCGCGAACTTGAGAAAGCGGATCGCGAGCTCCAGCACCGAGCGGCTCTTCTGGCTGTTCGAGATCGCGTCTTTCTGATGCACATGGCGCACGATCGATGGGATCAAGCGCGTCGGGTTCAGCGTCTCGGCCTCTTTCCAGGCTTCGTACACCTCTTTCGGCTTGTGAATGATCAGCTCTGGCGAGTACTTGTAGTAGAGCTCCTCGACTTTCGACGTCGGCACACTGCGAAGCAGCTCGATCGCCGCGCCGTACTCACCGCGGTGCACGTGATACGTCACGACCTTCTCGTAGTCCTCAATCAGCGTCGCGTAAAACACAAACTCGTCGGTGCGTCCGTGGCTAGCGATCAAGTTGAAAGTCGTCGCAGGATCCAAGTGGTTCTTCTGATCCTGGAGAAACTGCTTGAACTCGAACAGCAGGTTCGCGTGTGCGTCAACATCCTGCGCGCTCCCCTTCAGAACGTTGAACTTGTCCAGAAAGAGCTCCACGATCCACGAGCAGAGCACGGTCTTCTGCGTCTTGTCCTCGCTGCCCAGGCTCTTGAGCTTCTGCAGCAGGAACAACAGCAACGAGTCGCGCGTCTCCTTCTCGAGAAACTTGAGCGCCACTTCCTCGAACGAGCGGTTCGTCTTGGCGTAGATCACAGCGGCGCGGTCATACTCCTCCTTTTCGAAATACTTGTCCGCCTGCGCCGTGAGCACGTGCTGTCGCTCCCACGCATTGCGACACACCGACAGCGCGTGCTCAAAATCGCGATCGTCGCCATTGCCTGCGATCGCCTTGTTCAAGAACAGCTTCCACACATTGCGGTCTTCGTCCGTGATCGTCACTTCGAGGATCCGGCGGTCCGAGTGGATCCACACCGAGTTGAAAGTCGGGTCGTGACTGATACCGTGCACGGTGCCCACGCGCGAGTCGAAGTTCTCTTCAAGCACAATCACGCCACTCAGCTTCGAGATCACTTGCACGAAGCGCGGAAACAGGAGGATCACGTGATACTGCGTCACTGCGAGCGAGATCGGCGCCGCCCACGCGCGCGGGTTGTCTGCTTTGCCGTGGTACGAGATCAGGTCGCTGCCCGTGATCGTGTTGTCGACCGTGCTGGACGAGCCAAACACAAAGTCACCGTGGTAGACGCCCTCGCCGGTCAGGATGCCGAAGCACTTGGCGCGCTCGCGCTCCTGCTTGGCGAAGAAGCGCAGGTCTGCATTTGGGATCTCCCCAGGAAGTTCCTGGAAGCGCAGCTTGTCCGAGCTCGTGTACTGACTGAAGAGCGCCTCGAAGCCCTGGTTGCCGCCGATGAACTGGAACATACGCGTCGGTCGCTTGCCCGAGCCCGAGGTCGTGAGCATCACGTAATATCGGATGTCGCCCGAGGACGTCTTCCAGTGCTCGAACTCCAGCCCCGCGATCGGCCCCTGGTTGGAGATCTGGTACACTTTCTTGAACGAGCGCTCTTTGCCGTCGAACTCGGCCTCAAACACGGCGCCAGTATCGGTACCGATCAAGATCGGCTCCGTGCCGGCGGGCAATCCGCTCTGTCGGTCCCACGCGACACACGTAAACTTCATCGACTGCGCCTTCATGATCTTCTTCGGGCGATTCGTGCTCGTGTGCAGGTAGAAGTTCGATCCGTTCTCCATTGAGATGAGCAAGTGCGCACCGCTCGGATCGATGAACACGTTCGACATCGCGATGCGCGGCTCGATCATGATCTCTTCGACCGTGCCGGAGCTGTCAGTCGTGTCCACGGTACAGCGCAGCAGCATGCCCTCGAGCGAACCGAGCGCCATGACCCCGTTGCCCACGCTCATGCAGCTGAGTGTGAACCCTTTCCTGCGCGACACCTTGAGCCCGTGCTCACGCAGCTCAAACATTGGGCGTTCGTCTTCTTTCGCGCCTTTCGCCCCCAAGCTGTCGCCGAGCGTCTCGAAATCAAAGTCATCCCCGCCGTTGCTGCCGCCGTAGCCGTCGACGCTGCCAGTTCGTCCCGATGCGCCACCGGCGCCGCGGTAGGGCGACTCGTAGTTGTCGTCACTCGACGCGTCGAAGTTGCCGCCGCCATTGGAGCCGCTGAATGTCTCCTCCTCTTTCTTCCAGTCCGCGAAGAAGTCTGCTGACATGGTCGTTACGTGCTGGTGGTACCCGTGCTGCTATAGACAGATCGCGGGGATACGTTGGCAATAGATAGAGCTGATCGACACAAATGCAGAGAGAGAGAGAGAGAGAGAGAGAGAGGCGTTCCTGGTCTCCTTCCTCCGCTTGCCCCCCTTGATCGCTTGCTTTTAGCTTTGAAGAGCTCCTTTTTTCTCCCTCATCTTCTGATTGCGAGAATGTTTTTTTTTCAGGGACCGAGAAAAGCAGTTTGTTCTTTTAAACAAAACAAAAAATATTTTTTTCACAACATGTACGTTTAAAGCAGTTTGTTTCATATAACCGGTTGAAACATGTATACACAAACCCTCACATTCAAATTTGAGGAAATCACTATTTTGAATTATCAAGGTGCGTTTTATTATCGCATTCCAATTCTACAGCAAATCGATACCAGGTTAGATTTAGATCGGGAGCTACTAAACATTTTGGACCAACAAATTGTACCTGCTTGAGCCAAAAATGACCCTGAACGCTTTCACTTTTGACCATGACGACGTCTGCCGCAGACGCCAGCGCGGCGCTCAAGGCGTGCGTGGACGGCAGCCGCACGCTGCTGCGCGAGCTGGAGAAGGCCGGCGAGCAACCCCCGGAGGAGCTCGTGGCCGTGCAGGAGCTGCTCGAGTGCATCGACCGCAACGCCGAGCAGATCGCTGCCTTGCTCGCGGGCAGTCGACGCCGCAAGAACAGCGACGGGCTTGGTCCTGTCGTGGGGCTCTTGCGCGAACAAGATCAGTTCTTGCAGCAGGTGCGTGCATTCTATACTTTATTCTTGTATGCGTAGTTTGCTGCATGGGCGGCTGTCTGTTGGTTTTGGCTATGGACCGTGGAGCTTAGAGCACTGCCAAAACGCTTTTACGGAGCGGGCGCATCATAATGCAAATGAACGCGTGCATGTGTGTGGGGATCGGCTTTGTCGAATACTCGTTGAGTCATTATCAAGTGCGTTCCTGGACATCAAGACCCTCTGCGCTCATAGAGGGAATTGACAGTCTAAAAGAAATGGGCCACACAATGATGTCTCCGCATTCGCAGATGAAGTAGGAGCTCACTTGCATGCAAATCTGCACCATTCGAAAGCGGCAGTTGAAGCTGACGAGTGAATGGAAGTAGTACTGATTCTTTTGAATCCGTTGCATGTGCACGTGTGTTGCATGTGTGTGCTGTAGATTGTCGATCTGTACGCGAAGCTGAGCCACCGACCACTCTTCCCCGCGCGAAATAGCACGACAGCGCCATGACGAGACCAAGACGACGACTTGAAGAGCTCTTCGATCGAAGATTAGCAGATCTCGATAACGCCAAGCAGTGCTAAGCTCCTGGTGGCTACAGCTCGGTGCCACACTTCACGCACACACTTTAAATCAAATCAAATCAATCGCAATACATGTCTTTCTATTTATCTCATCGCCATCTTTCAACTCAACTGCCGCTCCCATTCACTCCAGCACCATGCACACATACTACATACCCACGGCACACAGAGAGACATAGCACACGCACACTTTAACTCCACGCGCGCCTACACTTCCGAGCACGGATACAGCATCGTTCACGTCTCCATTCCGCCTGCCCGGATCACCTTCGCTGCTTCTACTCAGTCCACTCGCGTCCAGCCGAGCGCCACCTTTCAACCGTGGTCCTGTTCTCCTTCCTCCCCATACCACAACCCAAGCAAGCCCACCTGCCAAACGCGCTCTCATCCATTGAAAGAAACCACGCGAACTTTCTCCCGCTCAGTCACCTGCTGGGATCCTGCGCGTACGCTCCCAGACGCCGCCGCGGCACACACAGACATACACACGTTTTCCAGGCTCACTGGCTTGCGTTTCGAAGCCCAGGCACGCACCGGCTGCTGCTGGCCCTGCGCTGCGCGTTGCACTTAGCATTGTGAGAGCGCGGTTCCCGCGCGTACGCTCCCAGATTTCCAGCTTTTGTGCAATGGACTCGCTCATGAATGCGGCTTGGGCATAGAAAGGGGTGTGGAACGCGTAATTACGCCTTTGTCTCACCTGTCATAATGCATCAGGCGTTTTGTGATACACTAAATATTAGAACAAGGCTGTATGATGCCATTTTACTGCGCCAGTACATCCATATGGGTATCATGTTTATAAACAGGTTTGCAAACAAAAATCATGAAAGGGTTTTTACGAAGATGCAGATGAAGACCAAGCAAGGATCGTGAGAAGCGTGAGATCATCGATCCGGGGGAGTCCAGCAACAGCGGCATCATGTGATGATGCAGCAGCAGCACCGGCAGTGGCGGCAACACCAACTCACTCAACCCCCGCATCCGCATCTCACTCATTCTCCAACTGGCACTCGCAAGCGCACCCGCCGCCTTCAAGCCCCACGCTCCACCCTACCACCACCACCAAGAACTCGCAACCATGGGCAAGCAGCACCTCGCTCGCGGCGTCGGCCGCATGTCGGAGATCGTCATGCAGAAGGGCAAAGGCAGTTGGATCTGGACGGCCGACAACCGCAAGCTGCTCGACCTCACGTCCGGTATCGCTGTCACAAACGTCGGCCACTGTCACCCAACTGTCGTGAAGGCCGTGCAGGACCAGGTTGCCACGCTTGTGCACGCGCAGGTCAACATCGGCTACCACGAGCCGATGCTCAAGCTCACGGACCGTTTGCTGCCGCACATGCCAAAGGGTCTCGACTCGCTCTTCTTCGCCAGCACGTACGTAGCAGTCTATCTATCTGCGTTGTTGCATCATTGTAAAGCATTGCGCTAACTAACTGGTCGTCCTTGCACTTATCTTTGATACAGCGGCTCGGAGGCGGTTGAGAATGCCGTGAAGCTCGCTCGCCACTCGACGG
Organism: Globisporangium spinosum; assembly: GCA_023335535.1. Lineage (NCBI taxonomy): Eukaryota > Oomycota > Peronosporomycetes > Pythiales > Pythiaceae > Globisporangium > Globisporangium spinosum. Next base: position 66,355 of record JAADVN010000011.1, read on the forward strand.
GCAAGTCGAACATCATCGTCTTTCAGGGCGGCTACCACGGCCGCACCATTGGCGCCATGAGCCTGACGACCAGCAAGACGATCTACAGCGCCGGGTTTGGTCCGCTGATGAGCGGTGTCACGGTCGTTCCGTTCCCATACGCGCTGCACGGTCCAATCTACGACGAAGGTAACGGAATGAAGCCGCATGTGAATGTGTATGAAGAGGTGTGAAGGTTCCTAACAATGTCAACATGTCCTTCATTACGTTCATGCAGAGAAATGCGGTGAATGGTGCTTGGACCAACTTCGCCTGGCTCTCAAGCAGCAGACCGCGCCATCTGACACGGCTGCGATCCTGATCGAGCCAGTCATGGGCGAGGGCGGCTACGTCGTCCCGCCAAAGAGCTTCATGAAGGGGCTGCGCGAGATCTGCTCGGAGAACAACATTTTGCTCATCGCTGATGAGGTACGCACCACGCTCGAGCTGCTTCTATTGAGCAAATTTGGTGTGCTTGCGACTCACACTCTGTAATTTGTTAATACTCTTGCCACTTTTCAGGTCCAGTGCGGCTTTGGACGAACGGGCGAGTACTTTGCGATCAACGGCCACTTTGATGTCACGCCAGACATTTTGGTGATCGCCAAGGGCATTGCGAACGGCTTCCCATTGAGCGGTATCGCGAGCCGAAAGGAGCTGACCGACAAGCAGCCACCAGGATCGATGGGCGGCACCTACGCCGGCAACGCCGTCTCGTGCGCCGCTGCGCTTGCCGTGCAGGACGTTTTTGACGAAGAGAACATCTTGGCGAACACGCGCGCGCGTGGCGAGCAGTTCTCGGCGGGACTCAAGCGCCTGAAGGACTCGGGCAAGTACCCAATCTCGGATGTGCGCGGCCTCGGTCTCATGATTGGCATTGAGTTCGACCACAAGAAGGTGCCGTACGGCACGGCCGCCAAGGTATCGAGCGCGTGCCTGGACCACGGCATGATGATCCTCACGACGAGCGTGTACGAGACACTGCGCTTTATGCCGCCGCTCACAATCTCGAAGGAAGAGTGCGATTTGGGACTCGAGATCTTTGAGAAGGCGCTCAACGACACGTTCTGCAAGTAAGAACTGGATGAGGTAGCGAAGGAATGACATTGAATGAGTGTAGGTAGAGCAAGTAGTATGTTGCATTTTGATTTTCGGAAATGCATGGATAATAGAACAAGAGAGAGATGCATTTTCGCCATTGCTGGTTGTTCTTGTTGTCCACGTTCGTGTGCGCCGCATAGCGCTAGAACAGAACGGTGAGGATGGTTGAGTCGCATCGTTGAGAGCCTGAGTGTCTACCTGCTTCGCTTTAAACGCTGATAGCACCAAGGACTGGACTGGAGATGATCTTAGGAAGGGTAATGCTCTACAATTGTGTCCAGAGCTCTCCGCCACCCCATCATCCTCATCAGCATCGACTGATTAGACGATTTGAAATTGGACCCAAGCAGAGGTGTACCATTCGAGTACCGGATAAGCTCGCAGCGTAGTTTAACTGCCAGCGGATTTATAATATCTCAAACGTGCAGACCACATGGGTATTTATATGGTTACGCATGTAGTAGTTTCGTGTATAACACGGCTTTGACTGTACTCGAGGTGGACATCAACATGGGTACATCTGAGCGTAATTACGCGATCTCAAGCACCGAGCTTTGCACCTTTTTACGAGCATCAGCTTCGAAAAGCTGCATTCGCGCACACGCACGCACACAAGCGTCGTGATGACCTGGGAACCTCAAGAGATGCATGGCGGATGGCGGATGTGTGTACTGTAAGTGCTCTGTGGGTCTCTGTGTAGATCTGCAGATCATGGCGTCATTCGCTCATTTGCCGAATCAAGAGCACGGCACTACCAGCAACAGACAGCAGACACAAGCATGAGCAACAAGCAGCTGCTCGCGCGCGGGGTTGGACGCGCGTTCGACATCGTGATGAAGAAAGGCAAGGGCTCCTGGGTCTGGACGCGCGACGACCGCAAGCTGCTCGACTTCACCAGCGGCGTGTGCGTCACGAACCTCGGCCACAGCCACCCGCGCGTGGTGCAGGCCGCACAGCAGCAGATCGAGACGCTCGCACACGGCATGGTATGGGTCTACTTATCGTGATGGAACTGCAGCCTGGTTGCGTTCATGTTTATTGACAGCGTGTATACTATGCCTTGCAGATGAACGTGGCGTATCACGAGCCGATCCTAGAGCTTTCTGAGCGCCTGCTGCCCGTGATGCCCAAGGGCCTTAACTCGTTTGTGTTCTCGACATCGTACGCGCTACTCGTCGTCTCTTACTTACTACAGCGTGTTTGTGGTGAGACTTGCTGACCAACTGTCTGTATTCGTGTGTGTGCTTGCAATTGACCGCTGGATGCTTACAGTGGCGCCGAAGCGATTGAGAACGCGGTCAAGCTCGCGCGTCATGTGACCAAGAAGCAGAACATCATCGCGTTTCAGGCATGATGCTGCATCCGTTTTGTGGTGGAGTACACAAAGCTCAAGTTCACTAACCCTATGGACCTGTGTCTTTTTGACTTAACAACTAGGGTGGGTACCACGGAAGAACGTTTGGTGCGATGAGCATGACGACGAGCAAGACGCTCTACAGCGTTGGGTACGGTCCGCTGATGAGCGGCGTGACGATCGTCTCGTACCCGTACGCGGTGCACGGACCCATCTACGACGAAGGTTGGCTGCTGATTATTGTCATGGCGGAGTATGTGGACACTTCTTTCCAACTAACTGGATTGTGTTGATATGTATCAATAGAGCAATGCAGCGCGTGGTGCTTGGACCAGTTGAGACTCGCGCTCAAGCAGCGAACCGCACCGTCGGATACTGCGGCGGTCCTCATCGAGCCGCTCATGGTAAGGAGCCAAGGATGTTTTCCCCTACTGGCAGCGAGCTATCGTTGTGATAGGGTTGTTTGCCACTTGCTATCATATCATATAGGGCGAAGGCGGCTACTTGCTGCCGCCAAAGAGCTTCGTGCGAGGCGTGCGCGAGATCTGCTCGGAGAACAACATCCTCATGATCGCGGATGAAGTGCAAAGCGGCTTTGGCCGCACGGGCGAGTACTTTTGCGCAGACGGCCACTTTGGCGTGGTCCCAGACATCCTGGTGGTCGCGAAGGGAATCGCCAATGGATTTCCACTGAGCGCGATCGCCAGCCGCAAGGAGCTCACGGATCTGCAGGTATTGCTGAGTGTCTTATATGCTCGCCAATGTTCGTGAACACTGCCTGACTGAGGTGCTGTCCGTGTCGGTGTTGTAACTCAGGTTCCTGGAGCGATGGGCGGCACGTACGCTGGGAATCCAGTCTCCTGTGCAGCGGCGATCGCCACTCAGGTACTGTGCTAATTCTATTGTAATGTTAACGAAGCCTAAATGGTCGACAAACCTGCTAATGTCCGATATCCATTGTGTTTGTGTTTATGTGTTTCAGGATGCGATTCGAGACGAGAACGTGCTTGAGAACACGAGAGCACGCGGGAAACAGTTCTTCGCTGGTCTTGAGCGTCTGAAGGCATCTGGGAAGTACCCGATCTTGGTGCGTTTCCCAAATGGAACTGTTGCTTCGCTGCGACTGTATACAGTAGAATCGACAAACTGATCTTCTTTTGCTTGCCAATGTCCGATTCAAACTACATGCCAGGATGTACGTGGACTCGGATTG